>VYXH01009131.1:414884-453747 GCA_013397275.1 Burhinus bistriatus | reverse complement strand
GTGTACGCTCAGCCTTTATCTCCCTTGCCTATTTAAATTGTAAGCTCCTCAGCACTTGGATTTTCTGCTACTCTGATTCTGTGCAGCGCTTAAAACACTAGGCACACTTGGAAAGTGAAGGGACACCTTTCACTTTTTTGTGTGTGCAGTCCCATAATAATAAAATAATAATATTAATAATAATAATAATAATAATAATATTATGGTAAGAACAACTTCAATTATATTGGCTTGCATGAACAAGAAAGGCATCCCTTCACTAAATTTACCAATTGTTGCTTGTTTGTTTGTAAGTTAAGTTTACATTTTTCAGGGCAGATGGCAAAATCCAGGCTTGTAAAAACTGTATTTAGAGACCTAAATAAAAATATTATGACTGTCAAAGTCACCATTCATGTTGTTAAGAAAACGCACTGTTCAGATGCCGTTTAGTCAGACAGGGTCCTGAGTGCTCTAACCACTAATTTTTCTACAATGGCCGAAGACGCCATTAACAGTTTAAATGGCTTTTTGGGCAGGTGACTGGGCCCCTTACAGGGCACTTTAAAAGAAGGATTCCTCTGCATACCCTGCTACACCTTCTTTGTTCACCCACCTCCCAAACCAGTATAATACCCCTCAAACAGAAAACTGATGCCCAAGTGTTTTACAGAAAGAANAAAAAAAAAAAGGATTTGCTGTGTTGTGTGACCTTCATCTTTTAGGTGTTTTTGTGCACACAAAATGTTGCCGCACTGTGCTATATCAAGCAAAGTTCACTTTCAAGAGCCTCCACTGAGGCACTGCATCTCTCTGCTGTCTCAATGAAGGGTTCTGCCTTCAAGCCACGATTGCAGCCCTGCAGGACGGACAATGATGCTGAGCAGTATTGGCATGTCCTGCTCTCCTTTGTAACACCACCCTCCCGCTGCCATCACTGCATTGTGGAATTAACAGATGACATTTGCTGCCATCGTGCTGCTCATGCCACTTGGGTAAAATGGGTGTACGCTCAGCCTTNTAATAATAATAATAATAATATTATGGTAAGAACAACTTCAATTATATTGGCTTGCATGAACAAGAAAGGCATCCCTTCACTAAATTTACCAATTGTTGCTTGTTTGTTTGTAAGTTAAGTTTACATTTTTCAGGGCAGATGGCAAAATCCAGGCTTGTAAAAACTGTATTTAGAGACCTAAATAAAAATATTATGACTGTCAAAGTCACCATTCATGTTGTTAAGAAAACGCACTGTTCAGATGCCGTTTAGTCAGACAGGGTCCTGAGTGCTCTAACCACTAATTTTTCTGCAATGGCCGAAGACGCCATTAACAGTTTAAATGGCTTTTTGGGCAGGTGACTGGGCCCCTTACAGGGCACTTTAAAAGAAGGATTCCTCTGCATACCCTGCTACACCTTCTTTGTTCACCCACCTCCCAAACCAGTATAATACCCCTCAAACAGAAAACTGATGCCCAAGTGTTTTACGGAAAGAAATTGAATCTGAATGGGTTGCACCTGAGGGAAATGCCAGCGCTAGTGAGAGCTGGTGTTTCTCTGTGCTTCTACAAAGGATCGTATGAAAAATTAAATCTCGGGTTTCATTTGAGAATAAGGGATTCAAATCTCTGCTGTTCTCTATCTGAACAAGAACTGTGAAACAGCATCCCAATTGAATGTGTTAACTATTGGAGTCACAAACCTGTTCTTAATCTAGAAAAGGAAAAACAGTTGTTTTTTCATGTGTCTTGGTACTCTGGACATGCATGCTCCTGATCTGTCAGTTTAAGTGACTGATCTCCACGTGCTCCCTTGCACTTCTCCCTGGATTAGACTGGACATCTTTCTGCTTATTTCTCTTCTGAGGATCCTTGTTGTGAGTACCTAACTGCCCACGTGTTCCCTACCTGGCTGCTTGATCCATAAAACTCAGCTTATTTCCAACAGCCTGGTCCTGCCAATCTGTTGATGTATCTGGAAGCAATGTGCACTCAGTAATTTTGAAAATAAGGTGACTGTAATGATGAATCTGACTTTAGCCTAACTTTTGGCATCTATATGAATATTCTTAGGTTTTGTGTGTACTCATGGTCAATTCATGCAAAAAACCATATGAGGACCAACAGTGCAAAAGGCAATCCCTGTTGCTATTTAAACAGTATTTGAAGCAACTTCCACAAAATGTACATCAGTGTCTCACTTCATTTCGTACTGTGCATTTTCTGAAGATCGCACTGAGTAAAGCAAAACTTAAAAATATAAAACTGTGAAAAGATTTGAATACAAAGCCTACAGTGCTTTCCTTTTAAATTTCCTGGCTTGTTTGCTGTCTCTGTTTCTGCCACCATTATTGATATAAGGAATCCATCAACATATTTTTATGGATGATTAAGAAAGGCTGACCTTTCCTTTGCAGGTACAAATAGGTAGTTCTTCAGAGGCTGTAAATGAATGACAAGATAATTCTATCCATTTAATATTGAAGTGATGTTGATGGTATCATTCTTCTCATGTTTGAAACGGGAAAGTATAGAGACCTTTCTCCCTCACTCTGTTCTGCTTTATGTGATGGATTTTCTCTCTGACTAATCGCTGTCACATTAACCTGCACTATTTCATCCTTCAGAGCTGTCAAGATAATGACGATAATCGAAGTGGCTCATTGTAGGTAAAGGAAATTATATGAGCAAAGTAATATCATAAAACAGTGTTTAAATATTTTAATTTCATTTGTCAGGGCTGCCCCAACACTTCATTACACATATAACCATCTCTCATCAGTGGAATTAGTGCATTATTCATTACTGTTAATTATTTTCACATAATGGCTGCCCTGATATATTTAACCTCCACATTATATCTCAGATAATGGGCCTGTAAAATTGAATTGTGTGAAGAGCGGAGTTCTAAAGCTCATTTGCAGAACATCAAAGAACAAAGAAGAGGAAAAGAATTCTAAATGGGACATTTCGCCCAGCTGGGGCCAAACATTTGTTTCTGTCTGATTTGCATACAGAAAATAGGTGGTTCAGAAGTGGTTTAACATTGTACATGCTGTCTGCTCCCATTACACAGCCAATTAGAATTTGTTAATGTCCCGAGTGTTTGAAACAACTTACCAGCCAATCTATCGTCTGAATGGCAGTGAGCTGGAAAGTTAACAACAGAAGAAAGTAGACCTTTCTGAAGGACAGACCACAAAATCGTATGGCATATTAAGGTGTCACCTACAGTTAATACTTCTTTTGACAAACGTCTGCATTGTAGAAATGAATTAACAAAACCTGCTGCTCAGGACTGAGAAGATCCAAGTCTGTGAAGTTCCAATTCTATTAATTAATTGGCTTTTCTCTGGGTCAAATTTTCTGATGCTGTCTGTCATGTAGGATGTGCGAATGGGCAAGGAGGAGAACGCAGCATCCTGAACAAGAAGGGTGTATCCGCACTGAGTGCAGCAAGCTATGTTGGCAGAGCCTGGTGGGCTCAATCCCACACAGCACGTAAGCAACGTGTATTATCACCCGGCTATCTCCAGTGGTGCTTTGCCATGCTGGGCTTGATGTGCCTGCATTGCTGTTTCAGAGGACGGGAAATGTGAGACCCCTTTTCTCTGCTCTGCCAGGTGTTTTGAATATGCACCCCAAGAAAACAAAGTCAGTACAGGTATGGGACTTCGATATAATTTAGCTTTTGAGGAACCAGGTGAATTACTAGAAATAATTTCAGCTCTAAGTAGCAGTTTGAAGTCCACTGTATGTCCACTCTAACAGTATGGATTTAACTGAATAGCTATATTTTTTCCCATTTAGAAGCTTATCCATTATTCACAGATTTCAGTGGACCTGAAAAGGCATTGAAATCAAACATTTTATGGAAAGAACATTTATCAATAGTTCAACATGTTATAAGGAGTAAGGTCAATTCAGCAAAAACCAGACTTTTTAAACAGATTATGGGATTTTTTTTCAAACTTTAGTATCAGAGTGTTTGTGAAGTTCTTCTTAAGTTCTCACATAGCTATATGAAGCATTTTTTGCTTTTATAAAAACTTTCAAGAGAATAGCTCTTCTGAAACTCACATGCAAGATACACTCTTGTTCTGTTTCATGCTTATAGAAAATTTCACAGATTTTTTTAAAAAACCCTTCAGACCCATTTTTTGGCTGTTACAGCATAATTTATGGCTGATGTTGGGACTATGATCTCAGAGGTGACTCAGCCAATGAGAAGTCAGAAAATATTTAATGACTAACAACACAATTCACTCGAGGTCATTAACATACTTTAGTCTTATTGGCTAAAAAGTCATATTTCACAGGAATGATAGATGTCTTTTTGCTAAGTGGCAGTAGGTTTTTGGCCATACCATTAAATATTTATACAACATATACATAAATCTTCTTCCACTTGGCATCATCTGGGATTCATTTGGAAGAGACTCATTTATTTTACTTTGTAATGTTTTAAGTTTGTTGCAGGCTTCAGCCTCAGCCTCCAAACTCTAGATATAGAGTAGTTAGAAAGGAAAGAAAAACCACATTTGCATGGACCTGGCCTAGAGAGGTCTTCTTTCCTTAATCTGTTCATTCTCAGAGTGTATTTTTTATGGATTCATATACAGTTATTTATACATCATAGAAGCTGTATGAACAAAGCCTGCTGGTGGTCTGCTTTCTAAACCATTTTTATTTCACAGGATATTTTCAGGGTACCATGGAATATGGATAAAAACAGAGACTAGAGAGACCACTAAATAATCAAAGTAATTTCTCCATATCTAAACACATTATATGGACTTTGGTCAAAGACATGACAGAAATTCAGTCTTCTCACTTCTCATTTGGGTACTCCCAAATAGTAACAGACTGATAGGAGTGGTCTGTCTTTCTACTCCTGTCTGAGCAGAATTTTTTTCTCTCCTGAAGCAGCTACTACTAAGGGATTAAATTTGTCTTATATCTGAATTTCACTCCAAGAAAAATCTCAAAGTCAAACCCCCCTATTCAGATGAACTTTTTTCCATGTTCTCTATGTGTTGTACTGATGAGACAAACGCATAAGTCTTGACAGAAATGCAACTTTGTGATAGTAGAACCTTGTCATACTCTGCTATTTGTCTTTGACTGGTAAAAAAACCCCAAGGGATGGATGAGAAAATCCAAGGAATTCCTCAAAAAGAGGAAGATGCTTCAAGAATTATAGGTCAACAGAATTAAAATCACCTGTCATTTTGCCTACAATGTATTTGTGTCCTGGATACCCGCCATGTACCAGCTATGCCTCTCCTCAACAGTGTAATGGAGAGCCAAGCAAATAAGAGACTGAGTTTTTCCTCTATAGAAAAATGAATGTAAAGTGATGGATGAAAAAAAGATGGTATCAAGGAATCTCTTTAGGTTTGCTGGTATGCTATGAAAGATCAGTCTCAAGAAGGGACAGATATGCTGGTTGTTGAGGTGTGTTGCATATAGCCCAGTGGTCTCAACATTTTTAGAAGTGAGATAATCTTTTTCTCGGGAGGTTGAGACACTAGGAAATTTTGCATTGTTGAAAACAATACACAAGTGGGAAACATCACAATTGCTGACAAAAATTAATCTTATAATAGTATTTTTCCTATAATATTGATGTATATGCACACACATATACATACACATACACAAAAAAAAAATCACGGTTATTGTTCTTGTTGAATTGTGTTAAAATTTAGGTACTAATTGAGGAGGAAGAAGTGTGACTGGGATGTAAAGGATACAAGATTTCAATTATTGCCTAGGGAATATTTCCTTCCAGTTAATGCTGCTGAAGGATGACTATCTGATTTGAAATCCGTGAATCCAGAGTCAAGGATTACAAGGTCATATTAGTTATTAAGGAAGAACTCTCTCTGCTGAGTCTCAACTCCGTAACTATTAGTTTTTCCATGCTGGCAGTCTCGGGTATGATTCTTGTTATAAAGTGAGCTAACATTATTTTAGGGCTATACTTCTGACACGCTGTTTGCAGGAAAGATCCACAGTTTTATAATGGACTATCACTTTGAATGCAGTTAGGTGTGCTAAATATTTTGAAATCATGAATCAGCTCATATTTTCAGAATATTAAGGGGTATATCTGAATATGTCCTGCACCAGAAAATAGGAACTATCACGTAGACTTCTATTATTACTTCTATGAAGTTGTGGTGGATAAGTTAGGTCCTTTGAAAATTTACAGAATACTCAAAAACTTTTCATAAAAGATTTCTAGGAAGTAGATGCCAGCACAAGTTTAAAAGCAAAGACTAGAATTACATTTGGGTGGTGATGAAATATGTCACTTCATGTAGTGGAAATTTTTTAATTTGTTTTGAGTAGAACACAATTTTTCCAAGATGGAGAACACTCAGAATTTTTGCATAAAATCCTAGATCCTCCTTCCAGTCTCTGTCTATATATATGTCTGTCCAATCTTTTTGTTATATGTGACAAGATATTTTGGCAAATGCCTCATTTTCTGTGATGGATTAGTAGGTTATGAAAATACATGTGTGGAATAATTGAATGCACAGATTTTATAACTGGCTACACTATATATGGTGTGCTATTAATGAACCAACCAGCAGAAGGGTCTGAACATAGGAAACAGTTATGTCAGAGGTGGACATCTCAAGGCTCTGTGGCCCGATGGCAACGGCACTCTGCTGCTAGGGCCTAAATCCTCCTTTTTGCACTGCAGACTCAGCAGGTAAAATGCATAAGCAGCACAAGAAGGTAAAGATGATCCTCAAATATGTCTGAGGAAGCAAATAACAGAGTTAGGCTCCCTCCAGATGTTTCTCTCTTCTATACCCCTGTTTGCCCAGGAGATCAGCTTCCATAAGAAGAGCTCACAGCAGATCCTGCAAGTGGCCTGCGCTGCCCTTGGCTGTCTCACCCAGGTACCGCCGAGCTGTGGTCTGCAACTTCGAACATTTTCCAGAGCAAGTGCTCTCACCACGTGCCAATCATGTAAAGGAGAGGCAGCGCGCTGAGAATGATTCAATTTGCTGAGTATTAATGTGAATAAAAGATCCAGAAAGAATTACTCTATTTCCAGAGAGAAACAGGAGCTTGGCTACAATCCAAACTGGATACAGAGCGCAGAACTGTATATATAACGAGAAAAAAAAGAAATAAAAAGGAGCATCTCTTGGAAACTTTCCACAAACACCTCTCCCAGTCTGTTCAACATAACAGGAATGGAGCCACCTTGCTCAGGTGCTCTGAATTCCCAGGCTGTGTGTGATCTACGTTAGATGTTTCTGTTAGTCAGCGCGCATCCTGTCACAAAACCAAGATTTGTGAAATTGCTACAGACTCATGTCTGCTAATTGTTAATCACGAGGACAATTATTATGACCAGATTTATTCCTTTGAAGAAACGGACAAACTTCAAATATGACAGAGAAGTGAGATGATTCTTCAAACTTTAAGTTTCAGCAGAATGAAGACCATTCTTACCACAGATCTTTCAAAATCGAGTTGAAAGAAATCTATCACTCCCATCTCTTCTAAAAAAAGACTTTCAGAAATGGAAAATCATAGAGAACTTTGTATCAGATGCCTTGAAAACCCTATAGAAAAAAAAAAGAATCTTCAGAGGATGGCTGTCCTTTGTAGCCTGAAAAAAACCCTTGAGAAGTTTAGAGCCAGTAGTGAACTTGCAACCTCTACATGTCATCTTGAACTCAAAAAAATCTTTTAACTATCATTTAAAGGGCCTGGTAGAAATACTTTAAAAATTATAATTTTTATTTTCTTTTTGTCCAAATAAAGCCTTAGCAATTCTATTATCTTCCCACATTTCTGTTGCACATTTAAGTAAGGGGCAATTTGCCTCACTGAGGGATGTTAATTCAGATTGCGTATAGTTCTCAGATCATCTTCAATAACAGGATTTATATAATCCAAGGTAAGGAGTGTACTGTGCACTCTTTGGGTACATGTACATTCTTCCTGTTACATGCACATCCTCCTCACTGCCCAGACAAAAGATGTCCTAAGGCTACCTCTTCAGACAGTGAGGTACTTACTGACAGCTCTGAGCTTTAAGACAAATTAAAATAAGCCAATTTTTCAGTCTGTAGGTCTAATAAAGCTTCTGGCTTTCAGTTATGTCAATGACTATGAATAAAATTCCCTGACAAGAGAGAAGACAAGATGTTTAGTTTTCTGATGAGGGTGATTTTAAGGTGAAGACCAATTCTGCAATTCCTATTTCAGTTCTCATCAGTGAGAATCTCCTGTCATTAGAAAAGCAGGAACAAAAAGTTTTCAAGTCCTACTTCTCCATTCTGATTGTTCAACTGCCTTGTCACTACTGCTGGGTGGACTGTTCTATTTGAGGGTGTGATGGGCACCTAAATACATATAAGGCAGCTCTTTGGTATCCCAGAGTTTAATTTAGTGACGTCAATGTGTAGTTGTATTTATCATGTACAAATTTCATACATATATTTTTACAAACACTGTGCCTGTTTTGTTCAGAGCTTCAAAATATATATTCAAGTTAATCTCCCAGTGATGCATGTCTTCATGCCTTCAACCACTCAAGTATTCATTTCTGAATGCATCCTTGTTTTAGAAGATACAGGCTGCTAAGTCACTAAACCAAAGTATCCTGTAAGCAGCAGGGACAAAACTACAGTTGGAGCCTGGAAAATTAACCGAGAAGATTATATATTTTTTTTTATGCCAGAAATGTTTACATTATTATTTTATGTTACTGAAAACTTGCATATAACTTGTGACAGGACTTAAGATGGATTTTGCTCCTCATTTTTTCACGCCCTGAAAAGCACAGAAACAAAATTTAGAAGTCACAAAACAGATAAAATAGAAAACTGCCTTTCAGGACAAAGAATGAAATTTCCAATAAGAACATAATGCAACCATTTAATGAAATACACAGTACAGTAGATCAAAGATCAAGTATTAATTTAGAAGTCTAAGTTGGTGAATGCCTTGTTATGATATTTGAAATTATTAATAAAAAAAATCAAAGAAAAGAGAAGGTACTCATGAGAAATGAAAATTGATCAGATGCAGAAGGTTGTTATTGTCTATGAGGAAGAAAGGAAAAAAGTACATAAAAATGTAGACTTAATTTTTATGGAAAATATTAAATCTATGTTCACTAATAATTTTCAAACTGTTACCTGTCTAATTGTAAAGGTCAATTTCTTTCTTTGGACAGATGCTTAAAATACAGATAGTGATCAAGTATGTATGTGTGCCATGTCTGGTATGAAAAAATTACCAAAAGTAGTCAATAAATTCCTTGAGTTACCTTTAAGATACAATGGAATAACGAGATTTGCAAATATTTGGTTAGGTTATTTCTCCAAGAAGTACATTTCCAGAATTTCATTTTTCATTTCATGTATGGGATCCACATGAGAAACCATGTGGCTTATTTTCGTATTAGTAAAGGACTCCCCTTTACAAACAATGCTGTCCAACACAGAGGTGAGGAAATGGCCACCCATGCTCTGACAGATGAAATGTATGTCTATATTATTATTTTGGGCTGGATTGCCAGTGTACTTACCGACCACATTTTCCAGTAATTCCCACATAGTATGCCTTGCTTCACTTTGTAGCAAAATCTCGAAGCACATGAACTGGGTTCTTCTTAGACGAAACAAAACCAAAGTTTCAAAAGGGGTCTGAGGTAACCTCTGAAACATGTAGCATGGATGTCAGGGTCTCAATGATGTTTCACACTACAAACCTATTCCTGTAGTTCTTGCTAAACAGAGGGAGCAGAAGCCAATCTGCTCTGTAGATTTATACCATGAAGATTTAAGCTTGCATGCAGACCAAGTGGGAAGCCTCATGGAAAACAAAGTTAGATAATTATGGCAGAAATGCAGCAGAATTATTTAGAATGTAATGTAAAATACAAGCTTCACCTCTCCTTTGTAACTAACTGAAAAAGGGAATGCTTTTATGGTAACTTTAATCAGTGTTTCCCCATCTTCACTAGATCTGGCTTTATATTCTGTACGGGTTTTTTGATTTCTATACGCTCTTTCCTGGTAGCATCTTTTCTGACTCTCTACCAGCTTCTGCAGCAAAGGGTAAAGGTCTCATTATTAGATGTTCCTCACGCTTACTTATCCAGTGACAAGCTGGTGCGTACTTCTAAATATCCATAAGAAAAATTGTTGTCTACTTCTTGCTCTATAGCTGTTTTTCAGGAGTTAAAAATGTTTGTGATTGTAATACAAACACATACACACATATGAATCTTTAAATTGGTTTTACAGACAGCAGATTGGATTAAAAAAAATCTGTAAAAGTTGCTGGGGAAAACCAAACCAAGAAGATTTTTTTTTTTTTTTTTTTTTACAAGGTAATTTTCTTGTCAGAAAATCCATACATTCTAGTGTTTGGTCCTGTCCCTTGGCATAGATTTTTTATGAAGAGAAAAAACTTCCCACCAACTCTACTGCTGAGAGAGATCCTGTTTTGGGAAAATATCTATATTCAGAAAAGCATCAAGGTAACTTCACATGTCTGCAAAAATTTAGGCCATATTTATATACTTGGTTTTGTCATTAATTAACTCATTTAATAGGGTTAGGTCTTCAAGTCAGACAAGCCGTATTACAATATGGTCCTAATAACTCCATACATTTATAGAGCTTCATAAATTGTTTTTAAGCAAAGTGGGCCTGAATAATTCAAACATTGCCATGAACGTTAGTGTTGGCAAGATCAGTAAAAGCATCTCTCTTAAACAAATGGTCAGTGGAAAAAAAATTTGTTGCAATTTGTGTTGATCTGAGAATAAAAGAAAAATGGATTGCAGCTGTTTAGCAGATGTGTCTCTAATATAAGGTGCAGCGAGAGTAAATTCCTCTTTGGTGTATGGAAGCAGACCAGCAATATTCCTTCATTTCAGTCTGTATAGGCTTGAATTCATGTGAAAATCATCCCAGTGAACTTGATAAGAGAGTATGAGTCTTAATTTAAAAATTTATAAATAAAATGAATGCTTTAGTTTCAGTTATATAATCTCCCCTGTTTGATTGTCCCATATGGCTTTGCAATAGTGATTTATTTTCATTACACATTTTTGACCTAAGAATAACCTCTGTCATGAATCATAGCCTCTCTGAGTATATGGAGGCCAAGGAAGCTGGCTTGCTCAAAGTCATACATCTGGTGAGTGGCAGGAACAAAATTCTTGCTTGTCCATCATGTGCTTTAAATAACATTAAATAATGCTTCTCTTAATGTGTAGGGGTCAACAAAAAGGGGGTCAGTGATGTACCCAGGTATATTGTCTACAGTTAGAGCCATGTCTGTAAGCAAGTCCTTAGACAAGCAGACATCCTTAAAGAGATGCTTGAGTTACCTGTATGGTCAAAGTACATGCTTTCAAAACCCTCCAGAGGGAGATTCTGTCTGCACATGATAGCTGTTTAAACTCACCAGTACCACAGTCACTAGCAGTACCACAAGCCGCGCAGTGGCAAATTCTTTTAATAGTTACTCTAATTGCCCAGGTTTTCTTGACAGCTTAAAAACAAATCTTGGATCCGTAGCGTACAAAGAACTACCATTTCCTCACACCACGCATACAACTAGAGATTAATATTCTCTCTGACAAGAGAAGTACTAGGCACACTATTTTCCCCTGCCCCACTTTTTGCTACTAACAGTAACAATGGATGTTAGATGTGCTCTAGCTGGCTATAGGAGGAATATCAGAGAAAATTGCATGAAAAACTTGTTTCCCTGAACTACCCAGTTTTGGAATTGACTTCTCCTTTGGTGTGAAAAGTCTGTATTTGCTGAATTGTTGTATGTCTTCTAGCTAATGGAACACAGAGGAGGAAGGCATAAAATCTGTAGGTCTTTGACCAAAATACAAACTTTAATGTGAGGATATTAAATGTAGAAGGGGTTTTTTTTCGCTTTTTTTTTTTTCCAGAAGCAGACACACTGACTATGGTATGCTGTATA
This sequence comes from Burhinus bistriatus, assembly GCA_013397275.1. Taxonomy (NCBI): domain Eukaryota; kingdom Metazoa; phylum Chordata; class Aves; order Charadriiformes; family Burhinidae; genus Burhinus; species Burhinus bistriatus. The sequence continues at coordinate 441,769 of VYXH01009131.1, read as the reverse complement.
GTGAAGGAAAAGAAGTTTTCTTCTAGTTTAGTTTTGTGTAGGTGTATGTAGGGCTTTGTTTTTTATTTTTTGACAAGAACCTCTGTTTCATCAGGTAGCCATTATTTCAGTGCTTTAGGCCTAAATTCAAATGTTTACATAGTTAATGTGACGTAAAAGCTGATATTTTGTTAAAAACCCTAAACACTAAGTAAATCAGTGTTGTTTTCTGGAAGACTTGAAACTGAAATTTTGATGAAGTTCCTTCTAAAAACGTCCTGATCAGCTTCTGATATGTAACACATTTAATAGGTAAAATGTTCCAATTTGTCCACATGCAAATACATCTATCAATTCCAAGCGGATAACTCTCCTCAGAAGTCACCAAAGCTTTTGGCTTTGATCCTAGGAAATATTTCCACTCTTTCTTTCCACTGTTTCTTTCACCCTCTAATGTCATGTTTCCTGTTAGATTTTTCCTTACTTGTTAGTCATTTCTGATGGCAACATTGGTGGCAGACAAGGGTCCCGAGTTCTGTGCCACAGCATAGAATCATAGAATCATACAGGTTGGAAGAGACCTTTAAGATCATTGAGTCCAACCATAAACCTAACACTGCAAAGCCACCATGTCTACCTGTCTTTTAAATACCTTCAGGGATGGCAATTCCACCACTTCCCTGGGCAGCCTGTTCCAATGGTTGACAACCCTTTCAGTGAAGAAATTTTTCCTAATATCCAATCCAAACCTCCCCTGGCACAACTCGAGGCCATTTCCTCTTGTCCTATCGCTTCTTACTTGGGAGAAGAGATCGACCCCCACTGCTTTACAACCTCCTTTCAGGTAGCATGCTTCACTGTTCTGCTACTAGACCTCTGACACAATCCGTACAGTGCAGTTTTCTACGTCTGGACATCCTGGCATTTGCAATGTGCACTGTGCTGTACCATTCCCCGGTTGCAATGCTAAGGAGTCTGGAAGTGCCCTCAAGGATTCTCTGAATTACCCACTTCTGCCTGCGTCTCTTCCTTTTTTGGCACCCTTGGTGTGTCTTTCTACAAAACCTAGGAATAGAATAGAATAGAATAGAATAGAATAGAATAGAATAGAATAGAATAGAATACTGAAAGAATACACCTAACTGGGTGTGTTATGTGACCATTTTGTGTGGGGGTGGACATTGATGCTGACTCCCTAAGGGGAGCCCAGGAGCATAGTGCTTCCAGAGCAAAAATCCTGCTGCGTAGTTATCCTCTTCCTACAAAAGGATTTGTACAAAGTTATCTCAGACTTCAACCTCATTTTCACTTCTGGGGAGGACTGAGCATGGGCTCAGGAAGTACAGAACAATTCCTGTCTAAGCGTATCTGGCTTAAATACTGCAAGTAAATGTCACCATTGAAAAGGATACCACCATACTAAGGTGAGAATTTGGACTTCAGAATAATCAGAGCATTACTTCCCTGATGCCTGCAGTCATTTGAAATCGGACACCTCCAGAACAAAGAGATGATTTTGGGCCGTATTCAGCACTTTGGAAATAAAATGTGCAACACTGCTATGTATCTTGCCTCAAGATGCAGCGCTGGTACTGAAGAGAAGGTGTGATTTCTCAGAGTCACCCTGCCACGCACACACAGAGAGCAGACAGGCACTGCCAACTCTCTTTCCCAGAGTGATTTCTCCAGAAGAAAACATTGAAGGTACTGGGGCTAGAAAAGCAGATTAAGTCTCCCCAGAAAATGAAATCTGTGTGTTTGGGAAGAAAGAACAAATCCCACTTCTCCATCGCAACTTTTACCATTTATAAGTGTATGTGGTACACATATGATATATGTATATATAAAAAGTATATTTATATTTTTTATATATGTGTGTGTGTTCACATATGGTAAAAGTAATGATGGAGAAGTGGGATTTATTCTTTCTTCCCAAATAGACAAAGATATAGATATGTGGTAAAAGAATATGATTCTAAAATGTTTGCTGACTGGAAAGAAGAGGGAGAGGGAGAAATAATTTATCTTCTATACATGCTCTATAATACTGGGAGGTACTCAGATTGGAGTGATAGGGGCTGTATAAGAAGTGACATCAATAAATAAATTATAGTTTCACATAAAATGATGGGAATTTGGAATACATTGTTAAAGTAGTTTGGGAATCACTGAACAATTTCTGTGAGTTGCTTTACGTTCAGCCACTAGAGCCATCTGTCAGTTGAATGACAGCTCTTCTGGTAAACATAAACTACGTTGCTAGTGCAAATGTATGTGCTCACAGTGAAAGTAAATGTCTTAAACAGAAGTACATTATACTCCCTACCCATTCATATCACTCATGGTCCTATTATCATTGCAGAGCAAAAGCACCTATCACATTTTAATACTTACATGGCAATATTCCTTATTTATGTAATTGCTTAACATCACTTGGGTCTTTCTGAAAGAAGTAAATGATGTCATGATTAAGATAGGAATATCTTCAAATTCACAACCTACTGAAACTTTTACTCCTTGTTGAAAAAATGGATGTATGAGCTTATCCTGAAAAAAAAAGTATGGAGATAATCCATAATTTAAAATATCATATATGATATAAAATATCATATATTTTGTAGTCTTATTCTATTCATTAGGTTGTTTAACTTTTTCACTTACCTTTAGTAATACCAATATCAGCTCAATGTACTTAGTCAGTCCTTGAGTTCCAGGTTCTTGTGGTTCTTTATAATTATTAATAACTTTTTGTAGTAAAATTAATTTCATAAATTATATTTGGTCATTGCCTTTCTAGACTACTGGTTTCAAAACAGTTTGTAATTTTATAAAACCCCTAGTAATGAATCTTTAAAAGCTTATTGAAAACAATTGTAATTTCATCAGTATTTCACAAACTATATTCATCTGTGCTTTTCTCATTGTTTGTTCGTACTGCTGTGTGATCAGTCACTGGTAACACGCTTGTTTTACAGAATCACAGAATCACAGGGGTTGGAAGGGACCTCTGGAGATCATCTAGTCCAACAGCCCTGCCAGAGCAGGGTCACCTAGAGCAGGCTGCACAGGATGGCCTCCAGGCGGGGTTTGAATGTCTCCAGAGTCGGAGACTCCACCACCTCTCTGGGCAGCCTGTTCCAGTGCTCTGCCACCCTCAAAGTCAAGAAGTTCCTCCACATGTCTAGATGGAACTTCCTATGTTCAATTCGTGCCTGTTACCTCTTGTCCTATCACTGGGCACCACTGCAAAAAGACTGGTCCCATCCTCCCAGCACCCTCCCTTTAAGTATTTATAGGCATTGATGAGATCCCCCCTCAGCCTTCTCTTCTCCAGACTAAAAAGAGCCAAGTCCCTCAGGCTTTCTTCATAAGAAAGATGTTCCAGCCCCCTAATCATCTTTGTAGCCCTCTGCTGTACCCTCTCCAGCAGTTCCCTGTCCTTCTTGAACTGGGAGCCCAGAACTGGACACAGTACTCCAGGAGCAGCCTCACCAGGATAGAGTAGAGGGGGAGGAGAACCACCCGTGGCATCTCAGGTGAAAGACCATTACACTGATAATAAGCAAGAGCAAAGAGTGGTAAGTATAACTCTTCTAAAGAGAGAGAAGGAATTTGTATCATAGAATAAGGGTGGCAAGGTTACAGATGTTTTTGGATATTTAAAATAGTAATCTTAATTTGTCAGATCTTTATTCATGACTGGCAAAATAATCCACTATGACCCAATATCTGATTTTTTTTTCTTCTTATTGCCATTTGGTAGGTTTCCAGGGTTTAATTGACAGTAATTTTTAGAAACCCCCTCTATTCGAAACCAGATGTCCATCATAACCTTGTTCAAAGCCTGTTTGATGAATTTAAGGAAAATGGCAAGATGATCCTAAAGTACTACACAATTGTATCAAGGAGTTACCTGCATGTCGGTGACCAAGCCTGACTGATGCTGAGTACCTGTTGAATTCCAGGGATCTAGGTATGCAATATCGAACAGTGAGTTAGTATTTATTACCTACCTGACATCAATCCCAGTATCTCCCAAGATGCTCTACAGTTTAATACGCTGTACATTAAGGTTCAGATTCTTAAGGGAAAATGAGGTACTCGTACGCCTTTTCAAGTGGGAAAACACTGGCAACAACGACACTCAGGCTTCATCCTAAAAGCACAGAAAACTGAAATTTCTGTAGCTGGATGTGTACATCTGTCTAAGCCTCAGCACTGTTATGCTGTATTGGTCCTCTTCTTTTAGCCTCTTATTTAGGCCCTTCTGGGAGTCCTAAAATGAGAGCTCTCTTGCACGAAGTGCAGGAATAGCCAGCAAAGCCTCTACCCCCTCTGCAGACACATACAGGAGGATGAATGTTTTCTACCTTTTCCCCTCATAGCTTCGTAGTTAGGATAGTCTTGTAGGATGCAGCTGTCTTGTTGCAGAGGACGCTGTTGTGTCAGAAAGTAGATGAAGACGGAGGTGCAGACGAGCGTTTAGGATACTCGGGTAGAAGGCAGTACTGGTTCCCTCTCTGTGTGAAGGAGTGTTTGTTTTATACAAAGTGAAACAGCTTAACAAGAAGACTGAGAGCTTCCAGCCTCAGAATAACTGTTGTTTGCTGATGAAGGCATTCTTCATGCAGGTAGGAGGCATGGTTTACTGTCCCTCGGGCAGAGATTGAGGGAACTTAATGCAGTGCCATTAATGTTCCAGTCACTCAGGAGCGGGTCCCAAAGGATATCAAGGCATTCAGGTATCTGATTCAAAGATCATACCTACGAGAGGAGGAGAGACATCACCAAGGACTAAGACTTTCTGTTTTTCTGATAAATGGGGTTGAAATCTACCTACAGAAGAAGCTGCTGGTTAAAGCTCATGGGTGATGGGAAATGTCAGTCTTCCTAAGTCCACAATTATTCTGGAATTTAATGCTGACCTCCTTTTTGAATTTTCCCTCTTTTAAGAGACATATTGGATTTGAGAATGTGGTTTGGGCATATCTTCATCTCTGCCTTCAACTCATTGACATTTTTAACAGGTCTTAAATATTCACTCTGAAGAAAAATTCTTTCTCATAAAATATAGCCCTGTTACCTGTTCTAGTTCACCTTCTTTTGCTTTGTTTTCCATGAAGCAGGGCTGTAACCTTGGTTAGCCTTACACCTTGTTTTCTCCAGGACCATGTCAGTTTACAGTAGGTAGGCCAAAACTGAAGAAGGGAACCATGGGAAACTCCAATTTGTTCTTTATTTATAAACTTGACATTACACATCATACAAAATTAAAATCTTCAGCTTGTTCTTGCCCCAGTTATTTTAAGAACAGTCTCTTCAGAGCTTTAACAGCCCTTTGCCGTAGATAGCACAAATGTGTGCGCTTTCCAGCTGCTGAAATATGTTCAGTTTTGGCAATGGCCTTCATTTTATCTATCAGCTCATTCAAATAGAGAGGAAGTCACCACCTTTAGCTGGCTGAGTTTCAGAGGAGGCACTGTGTGCTGCACTGTTTCACATCTGAGGTATGGCTGTAGCAGACATGGGAGGTCCAGGCTGGGATGGAAGCAGATCTGAAACACCCTAAGGCACAGTCTTGTGTTTAACTGTCCAGTCACCCTCCAACCTTACGTTTACTATGGTTCAGTCTCGGGCAGCCCCAGTTCAGGCAATGGGAGGTGTCACCTCCAGAGGAAGCAAAAAGTAAAGATGGAACTACTGGAAGAATATTTGACTCTGGTAGGAGAGTGGTTTCCCATCTTATAATTTTAAAAGTGCTAACTCAGCAAACTGCTATAATTTAGTTTCTACTAAATTGACCTTCCTCTTGGACTTTGCCAGAAGGCTTGATTCATTAAATCTCATTGAGTTATTAGAGATATTTGGTTGGAAATTACTATAGGAGTACAAAGTATCCATGGCAGGCTGAATCATAACTTCAAAAGTGAACCCTAGTAACTCAGAAGAGGTGAAGGTGACTCAGATTTCGGCTCAACTCTGCTGATCCATAAGTGTGTATGTTAAACTTCTGTGTTGGAGGGACTAGAAATACCTTTTAAGAAATTTTCCTGTTTAAATCTGAGGATATTTTTGATGCCTAAATCATTTTCTCTTCCTATTTAAACTAAATTTTGACTTTAGTAGTTTACCATAAACAGAGCAGAATGCCTTGTACTTTCTTCAGTCATTCAACTCAAAGATTGCTCTAGAAGAATGACTCCTTTTAAGCTTTCATAATCATTTATTGCAGCACCTCACTTAAAAATATCTAGCCATTCTATTATATCATTGCATGTGACTGCGCTCTTATTAAATCAAGTGTGTCATCTTGTGCTGCTGCCACCTTAGAGACACAGGAGACAGTGTTCTGGAATTGTCAAGGGACATGAGAATGTGGCCCTTATATTTTATACAGGATGTTAAATGATTAATATTTGTAAATTAATGCATTTAAATTATATGTGCATGAGACACTCCAAGCCTTGCAAATTTATCCGAGAGACTCATTTGAAAAAAATGCACCTGACAACTTCTCTTTTCCTGTTGGGGTCTATTTGGACTGGTCGAGTGAAAAAGAAACAGTGCCATGTAAGAATTATAATACACAAGATACAGTGTATTTCCGGGCAATTATAACGTGCCTAGGAAGGTGTTGCAAGGCATAAGGCTGAAAGGCCAAACGACTTTACCCACTTGAGAAATGCAATAATTCCCTAGAAATGCATCGCCTGGAGTATATTATTACTGTTATGAAATAAAATTCATGAATAGAAAGAAGGAAAGTGGTGAGGAGGGGGACAGGCCTATCCATGCACGTACTGGCTAGTATTAAAGTGGGTATGACATCAGTCACAGCCAATCAAAGAGGTTCAGTAATGTCCAAAGTACTACAGACATTTCATAATTAAGTAACGAGACATGACAGGGCATGAATTGTGTTGTATTAATTCCCGCCGAGTGTGTTGTTGTAAGGCAAGAGAATGAAGGCTGGGTGCCATCGGTCCAGCCAACTGTGAATTAATCCTTTCCCATTCTCACAATGGAACCTCTTATTGTGGTTTTATAAAATGTTAATTTTTAAAATATTTATATTGTTAATTAAGTGATGAGTTTCTAAGCCATGATGGCAATCAGCACAAATCTTTCCATAACTCTGAGCAGTGAACTGTGCTATCCACTACTCCCTACTCAGATCCTCCACAGGCAGTCAAACCAGCTGTTTTCTATTGTCCGTCTGCTAATGTGTTCTAATATCCTGCCTCCTAATGCCTAGTCTCATATCTGCAGTCATTTGCATATAAGAAGCATCTAGATATGCCAGTAATGGTTAGTGAGGTCCTTTGAGCATATAAAGTGCTATGGAAGTGCTAAATATGGCTTTTGTTTACTATTCAAAGAAAACTCTAATGTAGTGGGGGGTATTGTGCATGTCCCTTGTCAGTCAAGACTTTTTTCTGTTCACTGCTATTGGGAGCAGTGTTGTTTAATACTAAAAATAAGGCTTTTGGGGTTTGTGCCTTTGCAAAATTAGGACATCCACTTCTTTTTGTCAGTAAGTGATTCCCAGCCAGACCCTCCTTACTTAAAATATCAGTTTTCTATAGTATTCTATATGGTACTCTACACTGCTCTTTAATTTAGTATAGAACATTTTCCTTGGTGATTTGAGACTGGCTCAGGGACCCAATGTTGGTGCTTTACATCTCCAGTAGAGGCTTTGGCTTTGATTTCAGTAGGAGTCAATTCACGCTTAGTAAGGTCGTGGAATCTACATTCCTGAACAGACTGCAGAAGATTTATCACCAGAGGCATCCTGAAAAGTACAGCATGGTTGTTTGCTATATAAAATCATCAAGGGAGGTGCCTAGGCAAGCAAGGAAATCCACCTGGGCATTCGTCTGTGGTTGCTGTTCTGCTGTTGTAGCTAGAAACGCTCATTAGCATATAAAAGTCCCTGGGGTCCTACTGAAGGGGCAGAGGTGGCTCTGTGACATTCATGCATGGAGCAGGATGGGATCTTCTTGTCATTGTGACCTACCAAATGTCCATGCCATGAACTGTCAGGGCCAGAGATTACTGACAGTGAGAAAACCTGAAACTCCATTTCTGCAAAGAAATTGCAGAGATGAGTGGCAAGATGTTTGTTTTGTAGACCCATACAAAGATAAAAATGCCTAGGCAATGTCACTGGCACAGGTGTGAAAATCCTGCACTGGCTAGCAGACATAGATGACATGCTTTTCTGGTCCTAATACCAGTTATTTAATTTCATGAGCAAAGATATGAAAAAGTTTCTTTGGTGAACATTAAGCAAACATGTACTATTTCAAAATGTTAACAGTAGGCACACTTCTGCATGCCATTCATTCCCAAGCCCTTTGTACACTTAATTTGTCTCTGATAGTCAGTCATTTTGGAGAGAGCAATTATTTAACAGCATGTAGTAACCCAAACACATAATTAAAACTGGAAACAACAAAAGATATCGTCCATATTTGGAACTGCCAGAGTTTCAAGTACAGGTAGAAAAATTATAATTACCTGGACTTGAATTATTATTCATTATTGACATCATCTTAGGATTTGAGTCAGGTCATTCATCAATGATGTTCCTGCAAAAAGAAGAAGAAATAACATTTGTATTATTGTATACTGTAATCACACACTTGATGTTCGGTATTTGGCTCGTAGCATTTTATAAAGTCTAGATTTATTTGTACCTTAAAAGAAAAATGTTTTCTTTTTCACCTAGACACCTTATAACTTTGTTTCCAAAATCAAAAGGCGATTCAAATTTCACAAGCGCCTCATTCTGACTGGTGTTGAGAGCTGTTCTTGCAGTAAGAAGCACAGCAGTGGTCAGGTAGATGCTCAGTAGTATATCATATTGAAAATATGTTACAGTCTATATAAATGTACATACAGGTCTATATACAACCCAAAAGAGATGTATACAATGCTATTAAAACAAGACAGCATATTACAGTAAATTTCTTGAGTAGCTTTTCTCAGCCGAGTACGTTGCCGGACCTGCATCCAGTCACTTTGCGAGGGCATGAAGCAGTTTTATTTGGAAGTAGGCAGTCATGAATCAAGGCAATGTGGGAATTTTCAATAAAAGGAAGCAAAATATTTCTTCTCAATATTTGGGTGGCTTGGACCCCCTCAGCATCTGGATGGTACCTACTGGTCCCCTTCTCTGCTGTGTTTTCTTAGCATGCCCTTTGCGACTGAGACTTGAGGACCCTGCCAATGTAGGTTCGTCCTGGTCTAAACCTGTTCATTTCCTTCATTTACCCTTCTGGGCAAACAAAGTCTTGGTGCCTTGGAATCTGGAACAGTGGGCACAATTTATATTTTAACCGTGAATTATTTTATGTGTGGCATAAAGATAAGTTTTAGTAATGGGTAGGGAGTAAATTATTTAAACAAATAAATTAAAAGAAAGAGTTAAGAAATTTGTAAATATGCATGAGCCAACAAGTAGTTCTGGACTAATATGCACTTACTATATAGACTTTGTTTTGCTCTATGGGCTTCTCAAGCTTTCATACTTCCCTCACCTTGGTTTTCATCAGTTTTTCTGGCAAGGTGTAAAAGACTGCTAAGGAAAAGAACACTACTTGTGTTTTTTATGGTTGATTTGCACTAAGTTGATTGGTTATCAAAGGGCCAAAACAAATATCTGATTTGGTTTACTATCAAGTGCTTGATAAATTTCCTCCCCGCCCCCCCTGCAAAACACAACCATAGAAATATTTTTTCTGTTTAAAATCTTGTTTATCAGAACAAAAAGTAAATATTTTCCTCTCCTTAGTGATTCTTGCTTTCCAAAGTTCGCAGCTCGAGTCCATTGCCCATATGTGAGAATTTAGTGCCATTTAAAACACCCTTGGTTTCAGCTTCAGAAAGTGATTCAAAAACCTAAACATAGGTGTCTAATATCTTTTAAATGCCTCAGGATATCCTGCCTGGCATTCAGCTGCTGCTTCAGAAGGGCTCCGCTCTCCCACAGATCTTGTGTTGTCTCTGCCAGTCTCCTGCGGATACTGTGAATACCCCAGGATGTTTAAAATTGTGCTGAACGACTACGCTTAGGCACCTGCACTGCTCCCCCTCATGTTCCCTGCTCACAGCAAGCATTCCTAGAGCAAACAGCATAGGCTTATGTTCATGTTTCTGTACTTCTAAATGCCCTGTGTAGGGGCAATCCATGACTATTTGGGAGCATTTGACAGCCCGTTGTCTTGTCATGAATATTTACACCATTCTGCCTATCGTACAATAAAGAATGAAGCCTCATATTCTCATTTCTTAAACAATCAAAACATACTTGTCGATTAATTTTAATGCACATATTTTTTCCATTTGAATACACTGTGATTAGAAGTTCACGACCTTGATTATATCATGCAATTTGAGAAATCACCAACAATGTCCATGGTGATTAAATATTCCACTTTGTAATTATTTTGTAACTTTTGTTCTGCTCTTTGCTCACTCCAAAAATTATCATAAAATTTTGAAAGATGTCCTCAGTGCAGAATATGTCCATAAAATATTAAATATTCAATTTTCCTCTATCATGGCTTGAAAAATTCATAATTACATGATGATCCACATAATAACTCATTCTGAAAAGTCATATATGGCACTCCCCCTGTGACTGAGTTAATAATTTACTGCTGTGTGGGATTTTCACTCTGCACTGTTAGTCTTGGGAACATTTATTAAGCAAATGTTCATTTGCAAAGATCAGAATGTGAATGAAGAGGGTAAGAATTTAATGAGGAGTGACAGACAGGTGAACTGATTCCATACAGTTCTTTACTACAGGAGAAAGCAGATAGCTTTATCTTTCATAGCCTCGATAGACACATGAAATGAAATATAGGAGACAGGGGGCAAAAGGAGAAAAAGAAAAGGTACTTTCCTAGAAGGGCCAATGGAAGGATAAATCAGAGGAACTCATGAACGTGATTCAGACCAGTTGAAGTGGCTGTTCGTATTCTGTACCTTTGGACTTATATAGCAGCAATATCCAGACTTGTTATTTTTGAGATCTTTGTCCATTTTCTCAATAGACTACTTTCAGCATTAAAGAAAGAATCGAGTCCAACAGTACAGCATCAGCTTATCTGACAGCAATATACTTCTGGAGAAGCAAGACAATTTTTTGATTTTTGTTGCAAAATGCATTATAGTTTATAGTTACCCTTTATCATTTTCAGATGTAAGAAACACTTGCAAGCAATATAATGCGGGAACTAGTATCACAAGTTAGTCAACAGTTTTTTTAATAAATAATGAAAAGGTTTGCTACACATTAACTGTGTAACTTCTTTATACGATTCTTGGGTGTCATCTAATCAAACATAAGTTAAATAATATTGGTCCTAGTTTTTCTTCGTAAAAGAAATTCAAGAAAAAAATGAAATGCCACAGGAAGATTTTGTCATTGATTCAGAGTTCATTTTTGTAAAATATGGAGCGTGTTGTTCCTGATAAAGCAAAAAGCTAATACACTTATTCAAGACTTAGGAAATAATCTTTTGTTTAAAGGTAGGTGAGTACAAACTTAGGTGTTTTACTGACTAAGGGACATTTCATTAAACATGCCACGCCTTCAACAAGACCAAACAAGTCTTTCTCTATTGCCACTGGGATGCGTAAGGATATAGCATACTGATATACTTTCTGATGATACCTAAATATAAGGTCCCAAATGTTAGGATTTGTATCTTTATACACAAAAAAGATGTTGTCTCATATGTCCTAACTGAAATTGGGCAAAATTGGAATTTCCAGTTGGTTTGCTTTATGAATTTACTTTCATTCCTATACGGATGTTTTTCAGCATTTTTTTTCTTCTCCATGAAAGCTTAGATTTCCTAAAATGTTTTTGGCCTCCAGAAAATGTAATTTTTGAAAAGTGCAACATTTATTTATGAGATCATTGCCAAGATAAAAGCAACTCTTATGAAGATGAGAATTTTTCTTTGTGTGTATTATGCTACTTTTCTTATTTCTTTTTGGCTATGGTGGATGATTATGTAATCAATGATGCACAGTGCATTTCTTTTTTGAAAAAGGAAATAGTACATCAAGGGAGATGTGGTGACAAAACTATACAAAACATAATTTTCTGAAAAAGGCACCAAAAAATTATTTTTGTTAAGAAGTTACAGATCTTGAAAGAGAATTTTCAAACAGCTGGTGTCAGCATCCTTTTTCTGGATATATATATCCCTGGATATAAAGGTTTCAACTGAGGATGACTGAATTTGCTTTGGCACTTGATTTAACTACAGCTTTTGATTTTCAGAGGTCAATCCATGACTATGCTGGAAAAGAGACAGAGGCTTTGGCCTAAATTTCTGATGGAGAATCCCAACTTCCATCCTTTATTAGTGGACAGTTACCTGACAAAATTAAAAACAAACAGACAGACACATGAAAGCTTTAGTTAAGTCACTCTGTGCAATGACTCTCACCTACACTTAAAAATGTAGGAACTTTTGAAGAGAAATTAAGAAATGCCTGTTTCTCTCCACAGGCTAGGCAAGAAGCTGACAGTGATAAGCTGTGGTACAGACTTCTCCACCATTTATATCAACATAGAGTCAAATGAATCCAATTTCAGTGACCAGAACATACAAAATAGGAGAGTTTGAATAGCAAGTCAAAGACAGGGTTTGTGAAATGCACATCCTTCATTTCCCTTTCAAGGGTATGTAACATGAGAAAGTAACAAAAGTGACTGAAGCAGCAGTAAAGACGACTGGCAGAAGGAACACAAATGGTTGCAAAAACTGGCAGAGGTAAAAGTAACTATCTCATGGAAATTACTTGCATGTGATTTCTTATTTACTTAATTAAGTCATTAATTAATTACTTAGGTTGTCTAGATAATGGAACTCTGTTTTCAGGTTATTCTTAGTTATTTCAAGGGCCAATTTGGAAGGATCTTATTTAACAACTTCATTTTTGTCATGGTTCTGAAAATAACAGACTTGGACAAGGTCCGTTTTTAACATAAATTTGTGGGATATATTCAAAGAGGATGAACTGGGATATCATAAAGGGAGAATGAGGTGACATTGAGAACTGAAGAAAAAATCAGTTTAAATTTAATCACACAGACTCAAGATATATAAAGAGAATTTTTCGTAGAGCTTATTGGTTAGGTATGACAGAGATGGGAAAGACCTATTCACTGATTGCAAGGAAAGAAACTCATTTGACCAAAGACAGATGTATGCCATTACAGTCAACTGGGAGAAATAGGCAGCGTTTTTATGGCATAGTCCATTTCATCCTGAAATAGATATTTGGCAAGATTAGTGATTCCTTAGTGCCTGTTTCTCTAAATCGACTATAAAGGAACCCTAGGTTGACTACTCTGTCATATATCTGTGTGAGACTAATTTCATCTGAGAGAACTATTAGCCACAAAGGTGATGTGGCCATGAAAAAGAAAATGCATTCCTTAGGTATGTGTGTTGTGGTATTCCTCAGTAAAGACAGAAGACTGTCAATCCTTTTGTAGAAAAGGGAAATAAAAGTTTGTCTGCAATAGCCTGGACTGCTCTGATTATTCATCTTCTGGAAAGAGTAAGTTCACACTGGAAGAGGAGTAGCAAAGAGGTACTATCACAGATGAACGGGGAGTCTACTTGGTATTAAATTTGGGGTTCATCAGAGGTTAACAAATACTTTTTAAATGAAAGTATAACACTTCCAAAGAAAAGTATCATTATCATAAGTTCAAAAAGAAAAAGCAGATGAGAAGGGAGTTAAGAATGCTAGCCCTGTTGGGGGGGCACAAGTTTCTACCCCAATCCTTTAAGTGAGTTCCCGGTGAGAGGTGGCCGGTGGTAAAGCATATTCCTTCACCTTACCCTTATTGTGTTTTTCTCATACCTTAAAAGCAATAACATTCCTTGCTTCAAGATCCATTTACTTCCGAACCAGGGAATCCTTACCTCTCTTATGCTGAAGTCCCTCCATTACCAGCCAGAGCTCATCCACATTTGTCCCGTTATCACCATTATGACAGATAATAGCTTGTACTGAATTTGTACTCCTGAAACATTTCATAGAGATATGTCGTGGTTTGGGCCAGATTGGCCCAATCCGGTGGAACGACAGATGCTCGCTCCCTCTTGCTCTGCTCCCGAAGGGAGGCAAGAGAGAGAGAGAAAGAGAGACTTAAGAGTTTAGAAGGAACTAAACTACTTTAATGAAATATTAATAATAAAATAACAAAAAGAAAATAATGAAATATATACAAAACCGTATCAAGCTCCCAGGATGACAATCACGTCACCAGCAGGCGCTGGGGAAGTCCCAGGCTGGACTCAGTGACGGACGGGAACTGGATTCCGGATCTGGATTCAGGATCGGGATCAAAGGCAGACGCAGAGACAGAGTCCTCCTCGGATGTCGGCCATTCAAGAAAGAGAGCTGATCCTTTGACCCCTCAGCTTTTATACTGAGCATGAGGCAGATGGGATGGAATACCCTGTTGGTCAGTTTTGGGTCACCTGTCCTGTCCGCTCCTCCCCGCAGGTGTGACCCCTCTACGCTTTTCCGCTTCCAACCCTCCAACGGGGCAAGTAACAAAGTTGGCTGCCCTTGGTTGTTACAGCAATAAGTATAAGCAAGAGCCTCTCTGCATACCGTTCCTTGGCATCAACTATAAACATGGCTCTTATCAGCCTGAGAGAGAACAGTTTTCTGCACAACATGCTGTTAATTTCAGCAGTTAGAAGAGGCCTAGCTAAAAAGTAAAGTTACTGAACAAAATTAGTCCTGTTTTACCTCAAACCAGGACAAGATAGAAAAGAATAACACATTCATGGAGAGACAAGCATATGGCTGCACAAGAATAGTGGGTAGAAGCTGTAAAAAAGGATTGTTTGATGTCATGGATACCTAGCAATGGGACTCAGTGATCCAAAAGTCCTCATCCAGCCCCATTTCTTCAGTATTTGTTTTAAAAGTAACTCTTACATATACATATTTTTAAGCATCGCTGAGCCAGACAATGTTGTTGTAAGAATCTGGGATTAAAGGAAACCACCATCATTTGTGAAATGTAATTTAAGTTTCTGATATCTTTGACAGGTAAACATTAAAAAAATGTTGGTTGAATTTTATGTACCTTATTTGAAGACTTTAAACTTCCTTGCTTGTGGAGGCTTCTCCAGACATAAACTCTCCTTCAGCAGGTCCCTTTTCCTCAGCTGTTTGCATCTGTGAAAAACGTTAAATCGAGCTGAGTTTTGTGGTTAACGTGTTTTGAAATAATTTTGATTATTTGTTTTAGAGCTATTTTCAATAGCAAGTTTACCAAAAAGAGATTGCTTTTTTTTTGTGCACAAGATAGAGATGGGAAAGAAGAAAAAGTTGGGCTCAGTCCTGAAGCTTGGTCACACGTACTTTTTGCAAGGACTCACTTTTCTTTCTTCCGCAGACTGGGAGTGATAATAACTACCAGCCCCTGTGTGAGATCTGAGAGCTAGCTTCTGCTATGGGAGCAACATTATTCAGGCTAGCCAGGCATCCTGTCTCCTGAATTATACAAACTTTACCATTCGATGACTGGTGCAAGTCAGTCTTTTGCCACAAAGCCCGGGATTCAGCTCTAGTTAAAGATACCTGAGTTTAGGTGTCTATGTGAAATTGTCTGCCTGCGAGCTAAACGGCTAATTCCTGTCACAAAGGACATCCAGAGCTTGATTCGGTTACCTGAACGCAGATGTTTACAGATGGGGAAATTACAAGGCAGGTCTGTGGCAGACTTGCAGCTCGCTGGAGCAGCAGCTGAAGGCCGTGCCCTGGGGCGTTTCGGCTGACAGCGGGTGCCTGTATGAGGCCAGTAGAACTGACCCCCAAGCCAGTCAGTCAGAGGAGTCTGCAGAACCGTTCAGCCCACCCTAAAGCAACAACCTGTACTTGCTCTGCAAACTCTCGTTCCAGATTTTATCAACTGCATAGACTAGATCTCCATACATACATTCACCCACGCGCAGACTCCTAAACGTAGAGGTCTGAATTTCAGCCTAAATCTTACCCCTCAGACCTAATTCAGCTGCTTCAATACAGGTGTCTATATAAAGATATTTCAAGCTGGACTCCACTGGAGATGCCCCAGGACATCCTATTTGGTCTCCAGCTTCCACTCAGCAGGTGTCAGGGTCTCCCATAAATTCTGTATCAGGTTTACTACCTCCGTGCAAGTGACTTAAGGTTCAATACTCCAGGCTGTCTGACGTGGCAATAGATTTCTGTGTTTAGACAATTAAATCAAGTCCTAAGAGTTTCTTGGTATTTATTTCAGAGGAAAGGGGGGAACAAAATAAAAATGGAAGAGGGAATTACCTGAATGTCAGGTGCCATAAACAATGATAATAAGGACTTGTAATATTTTCAAACATTTTCAAAATTTTAATTTTTTGTTTGTTTGTTTTACTTCATTGCCATTAAAATGAAATATTTCCAAGAGATGTCAGTGTTGAATGTTTTTTTGTCTAGATCATGGCTTAAATGGTACACAGCGTCAAAGAACACTGCAGGCTTTGTGTTTTGTCTGTAAAAAAACGTTTTCTCTAAACAGCTTTAAATTGCTGCTTTCAAAAGGTTGTTTCATTATGTCATTCATGTACTCATGTAGCACAAAAGAACAGCAACTGGTTAGATCTCCCTAGTAGGGACAAAATCAGTTCAGCTGCTTTTATTCCACCTTAGAAATGGCCTAGCACAAAAAGTCCCTGCCAGAACTTAATGCTTTGGGCTTTCTGCACATAGTAGTGGATGGTGCCTCAGGGCCAGAGTTCAGAACATCACTTCTGAGCTTTAAAATCCACCGGGGCCAAAAGGAAAAAATAAAATGTCACGATTAGCATTTGGCAGCTCCAATCATTTGTTACATGTGGGGAAAAACTGGGAGAAGTAGGAAAGATAGGTTTGTTGATTATATTGGGATATTTGTTATTTAAACTGTGGCATTTTGCAAAGACATATATAAACAGAAGTTTTGTAGAGGCCTATTGAAAGTCTTGATTGCATCTGTTGTAGATATAAGAGTATCAGAGACTTGGGCACGAGAATGAAATAAACATGGCAAGACTCATTAGAATAAAAATACCCCAACACTACTGTTAATAGGGCAGTAAGAGCAATAAACTATGTAGTACAGTTAGGCTTGAAATGCTCATAACCTAGATATCAAAAAACCTTCTCGTATAAACTTCCCTTATGTTAGTGAAGCCACACTGAATTTCCAAGATATTTGTCAAGATAGTCCTTGACAGTGTTATGATTCCCATGATGCTATAATGATAACCAATATATAGGTATACTAAGGATATTCTGAAGTACTTAATCAATGGGTTTCATTTACAAATGCACATGAAAATTACATAGCTGAGGGGAAAACATATTTAGTGACAAGCTGAGACTGTTTCTTCAGAAATGCCCTCTGACCTCTGCTCTGTAGTTTGTTTCTATCACACCAGGTAAGGAATTTATTATCAGTATGGGATATGCCAAGCAGTTAGAAAGTTACTTGATAATTAGTATTTAAACATGGTATAGCTTTTCCTTTCTTAGATGCAGTGTCACCATATTTCCAAGAAGAACTTAAACCATTATCATGAGACTATTTAGACCAGCTAACTAAAGAACAAGTATCTAATTGGCCTATCTTTATCACTGTTTTAATCTAACAAGCTACAGGCCATATGATTTAAAATTACAATCCACTTTCGAGCTCATAACTCACTTTATTTAAAAAATGAATCAAATAAAATCATCACTGAAGTCCGAAGTTTCCTTGCAAAAAGTAACTAAACAAAAAAAGGCTGCTAAATACAATAATAAAAGAATGAAGAAGCTCAAAGGTCATTTAGACCATGTGGACATGATTAGTGAAGAAGCTGCACTCAAATGTTTTCAATCACCTAATAAAAATATTCACGGCATGACGAAAAAAGATGTCAGTTCTGAAGTATAGTAAAGAAATTCTTCAAATTAGATTGCACTAAATGACTGCCTTAGACAAGATAAATCTTGTTGTCCTTTGATCTTCTGATAATGCCAACACATACTTTTGAGGGGTCTGGCAAGAAACACACAGAGGATCCTCACTTGCCAAAATCAATAACATGCATTTCCATGCCTGAGAGACAGAAACGCTGGCTAATAACAGAAACATGCTCACTGGAGGCTGCAGGAACACTTGTTTGTGCCTACTTCAGTATACCAGAGTGACTGCTGAAGAATGATTCAGCCTGGTAAAACTCCTATGACTAGCACTGTCACACTTGGTTTCTGTATCTGCCAAATCCAGTAAAGGTCGATTATGCAAGCCAGCCCTGCCTGAGGGCTTGTCTATCTTGAACATTCAAATTTCTAAAGCAATTTTCTTGCTTTCTTTCATGAATTGGTATTTGTGCTCTATTTTTTCAGTTTTACTTTTCACCTCGTTCTTCATCTACTTTTTGGCTTGTAACATCTCTTTCGTACATGCAGATCCAAACATATCTTAACATGATACAGAGCCAAATCCATGCATTTCATTTAAGAATGGTAAGTCATGTGATTTCCCTTTGTATATGAAGGGAACATTCTTCTATATACACTCCTCTTTGTCAGGGAGTGTAGTGATAGGATGAGGGGTAACAGTTTTAAACTGAAAGAGAGTAGATTTAGATTAGATATTAGGAAGAAATTCTTTACTCTGAAGGTGGTGAGACACTGGGACAGGTCGCCCAGAGTTGTGGATGCCCCATCCCTGGAAGTGTTCAAGGCCGGATTGGATGGGGATTTGAGCAACCTGGTCTAGTGGAAGGTGTCCCTGCCCATGGCGGGGCAGTGGGAGCTAGATGGTTTTTAAGGTCCCTTCCAACTCTAACCACTCTATGATTCTATGAATATTTGTTTTCTGTGTTAAGAACGAAATAAGTTGCGGGGGGGGAAGGGGGGGAAATCCCTCTTTTTTTTTCCTTACACCTTGTCTGTTATATTGGGGTTAAGAGCCATGAGCTGGGTTCTGTCAGTTTACCACAAGCAAAAATCAAGTATGATTCTGTGGAAAAATCTGCCTTATTATGAATATCATAAAATAAAACTTGATAGAGTTAGCAAACAGCTTACAGCTGTTGGCCTGCACTATTTCATTTCACCCTTTCATGCATATTTTTTAAGAAGTAGAGCTTAGGCATGTGATCACTTACTACATTTTCCAAGAAGCCCAGCCTCATTCTGTGCATAGTGTGAAGGACGACAAGATATGAGGACAACAATAAGCATTGATTTTACTGCATAAAACACTGCATCTACCTCCCTAGCTGTAAACCATCTCAATGGCCATGGGATTGCAATATAAGGACAATATGGCAAGAAGGAAATTGCAGCTTTTATGTAGTATAGAGCTAACTTCCAGGGGAACCGGAATAAAATCCCTCACACTGTTTTTGACAATACTGGCTCATCTGTGATGATGAATATCTTCAAAGCAAACCACATGGAGCATGTGGTTCAACAGCCACATAAACTTTTGCTGTCCTAAGACTAATTGAGACCTCCAAGCAGGTCACAGTCCAGGAAAGGACAACTCTGTAGTGCTCCTTTGTCTGCAGAACTCCCATGAGTAAATCTGATTTGCTCAAGCTTGGCACTGAGGCCAGAATCAGATTCCCGTTGTACAATAAACAGCGCTATTAAATGATTCATGGTTTATTTCAAGGATTCTCTTTCTAGGAGTAATACTAAGTTTGTCATACATTTATGAGTAAGAGCATACGAAACCGAATAAATTTCTTCCATGTAATAGCATAAAGCAGTTCTGGTGAGCTAGAAGCCAGTTGTAAAGTACAGAAAATCAATGTAAATGTGTTGATGTAATGGGTTGATTATGTACATTATAATGAAATGTATTTTGAAGAGGGCAGAAAAATAATCTATGTATGTCATTGTGGAGATATACTTAGTAACTTTCTAAGTATATTTATCTTATTTTTTCAGAGAAAGATTTTATTAAGCAAATATATTATTTAGACAAAATAAAATAATTTATAGTATATTTGAGGTTTAATTCAAGTTTTCATACACTGTTAAAATTTGATTTTTTGAATCCTGGAGTTTTGCAAAATTTCTCCCAATTCAGAGATTTGTGATTAAGATGAGTTTTAGGTATTTAGTTTTTAAAAGAAAGGTATATTGCCCATTCAAAAATGTAAAGCTTCTGAATTCTGTGGAGTTGACGCTACCTTCTACAATTCATACTGATATAGGTGTAGATTAGGGAACTGTTTCTAAGAAAATTAGTCCCAGAATACATTACTGGAGACTGCCTACCCCTTTTTCTTGCAAACAACCCATCTTCATATTTCTGGAATGACTGAGACAGAGTTCCTGCAGAGAGCAGCCTCATTCACCCAAAAACCAATTGTAATTCATTTCTTGAGCTTCAAAGGAAAGAAGAGTCCTGTGAAAAAAAATAATAATAGGAAATAATTGTAAATAAATTATTGCTTATCCAAATCTCTCTACTTAATGAACTGTTAGTCTGTTTCTCTCTATAATGACTCCCAAATAAGCAGAAATAAATTCAGTGTCAGCCGGGCTGGTAAAGTAACTGAGGTCAGAAAATGTATACACAAGTGGTAAAGATCAATATCCTGTGTACAATGTACAAACAGTAAGGTTTATACCTCTAATGGAAATATGAGGTATGTATAAATTAGATACTGATATGTATATAACATGTATTTACACAGATGCATATGTATATGTGCAACTGCATATATATGTTCATATACATGTAAATGTTTCAGCATTTTATATAGAATATTACCATAAAATAAGCTGTGCCTCCAAAAGGAAAATATTTTGTAAGATATGTAAACTGCAGTCAAGGCTGCATTGAACTACTCAAAAATTATTTGGTTAAAGGGTAAATACACCTTGTACCTCATAATGAAAATCTTATAGGTAGGGGTGGAGATTAACACTGCAGGCTGTCTGCAGAATATTAATAAAATTCAATATATTTTCTAAAAGGTATAATTTATATTTTGTGGAAATGAGTCTCTTTTCTAATAAAATTCTTCTGTCCTTCATTCTGTTCATATAATTTTTCTATAAATCATCCTGTAGGAATTTTTTCTAAATATTCATCTCAGAAAGAACCTATTTAAATAAGCCCTCTTAGCAAGATATTTCAGAATTAAAATTACACCATGAGCAATACTTTATCCAATATGCTTCCTTCTATAGAATTTCTTTGTGACTAAACCAATATTTTGTAGAATTACATTATGTTAAAATAGCTGATCTGAGGTGATGCTTCTAGTGTATAAATACTATGTAAAAAAGATCAACAAATTATCTTTAACCATTTTAATGTAACCCATCTCTGAACCTGTGAAAAAGTAGTTGATTTTCTCTCCGCATCTACATATATAGTGAAAAAAACCTAAGGGCATTGCACTCAGCTTCACCACAACGAAAGAATAAGAAAGGAGAAAAGTGCTGCTGGTTATACTTTATTTTCTGGGATTTGCAGTAAACCAGAACGTTATGCTCTTTGTAGTCATATAAAAATAAAGTCTGTGATGTCCCTGGAATTCTTGGGGAGGTTTGATCAAAAAAATGGGTAAATTGTATTTTTAGAGAAAAAGGCTGGAAAGAAAATGAAAGAGAAAACCTGGCACCATTTGCTAGATAGAGAAAGCTTATATTCCAATTCTGGGCCATATTTCATATTGTCTTCTCAATTCTTAGGTTAGGTATCTGCCTGAAGCAGGAGAGGACTTGCACGCATCCACAAGAGCTTTTCTGAATTAAGAATCACTGATGAACTGAATTGTTTTTGTTAAAAGATAGAAAACAAGAAATAAATGAAGGTTAAAACTCCAGAATTGGGCCCATAATTTTCTTTTCTTCTGTAAGTTCATACTTCCACAATCTATAGAGGAAGCGCACTAAAGTTTTACTCTATGTGTTTCTCAGTAAAGGTCATATTTATTGGAAGAAAAGGCAGTTTTTCCCATTTTACACAAAAATTCTTCTAGAGGACATATTTGTTTCTAAGATAAGTTTCTAGGAAACTTGGAAATTGAATATAGTAATGCTGTAAATGCAATACTTCATGCCTACAAAAAAACTTTAACGTTTGTATGGAAACTGACTGATGTATAAGAACAGGCAAGCAGATGTTTCACTACACAATCTGCAGTATAGACCAACATTTCTGCTGAAGCTAGATATTTGGTCAATAATAATGTCATTACTAGGCCATATACTATATTTATATCTAATTTACTACATATAATAACACAAAGCAATATATAGTGATACATAATATACACACACATACGTGTGTGTACACATATATTACTTTTAGACATTATACCGAATACAGACAACTTACTACAGTCGCTTCCATTCTCTGTGAGGCTCAATGTTCACCTATTCCCATATTTAGTGCCTGTAAGAACAGCCAATGGAGGAAGAAATGTGATAGTGGCGGTGTGCCAAATGTAGATTAAGCTGCTTCTAACATAAGCTCCCACACTGGCTACTACTAGTTGTAGAATTGTCCCCAGCTTGCTGGCCTGCAGGTCATGGTACAGAACAACATAACACGTTACGGACCCTCCAGGATTCGTCTGCTCAGAAGAGGTCTGCATATGATCTAGTCGCTTTAGGATGCCTTTACAATTAATGGAAAGAATGAAACTCTTCCAAGATAATATTCATTTACTCTAAAGTAAGCATATGTAAAATGACCCTTCCTAAGGAGTGTGATAAAAGAGTTAACTGCTGATCTTAGACAATGGTGCAAAGGGGCATGGGTAGGGTGTCCGAAGGACGAGAAGAATAATAATTCTACAAACTCATATTTGACAAGCAAAGGAGAACACCTGGACCTCCAGAATTCACAGCAAGTTGGTTTTTTTCTGTCATTACTGTAGAAAGCCCAAATATTTCTGATATCCAGCCCCCTTCTGTGTAGTGTTACATTCTGGACAGTGTTCCTACATGTAATTATATAGTGTTTGAAAACATCTCCTCCTGTCAGATTAGGATCTGTCCCTATTAACTCTAATCAACCATCCTCCAGCTCTTGAATTATGATATAGGTCAAATAGATATGGCTCACATTATTTCTCTGTACCTTTGTTGATTTTATTGACTTTTAATATATCGTCTCATCTTTTCTAAAGAGGAATTTACATCTTCACACTTTTTTCTGAGTTTTATCACCAAAAGGTCCTTTTCTGAACCTTTTCTTTGGTGCTATGGTTCTGCTGCTGCTGGAAACATCCTGTCTACATGGAGCTGGTAGATTTGACCTAGGACGTATGAGATGTCCATGCAATAACTGGGAGGTTGGATAGGGTACATTAAGGCATTTCAAATAACACTAGATGTCCTTGTTTAAGCAACTGAATCTGAAATATAGAGGTTCAAATCAGTTGCCATCACACAGGAATCTATCTACTTTTTAGATGCCATAAAATATCTCACATGTCCACATAGTGCTGGCAGATGTGACATAAAATCTACAGCAGATGTGTCCTCCTCTGGAGCAACAGCTTGACATGAGGTGGAAAACACCAGGTCTCTCAAACATTATTGTATGTCAATGTATTGACAACTACATTGAGCCCAGAATCCCACTCCTAATTTAAAATCAGGTAAATTCTGAATGGTTTAATTTAATTGCCTTCCAATGTGCTTTTGTCCTCAGTGCACCATCCTGCTAATTTGTCGCCATCAGAAATGTTAATCTTCTGCTTCCTTCTCTTTATGACCATGAAGATAGGAAAATGTGAGCATACAATCTTTGTGAGAAATTGATCAAAATACAGTGAAGATTACAGTGGGTAACATTGTTCTTTGTGGGAAGCATGAAATGCTTTAATAATTATTTTAAACGATATCTCATAATAAACAGCACGCAGTGTCTAGATGAAAAATTTGTACATACAGATATTTCCTGCTATTATTAATGTTTTGGCAGTGTCCAGCAGCAGTCTGTTCTTGAAGGTTTTTGTTTCTGTTTTCATCTTTGTATATTGTGAGAAACCATTTAGGCTTTGATATGCTTAATCTGGAAAAAAACATATCTTCTAGGAAATATTTCAACAGTCCATTAAGATTCATAACTTTTCAGTCATTCAATATTCTTGTCTGTTTTAAAACTCAGTATATCCTTCAGCTTTTTTGACTGGCCCTGAATTTTAGATTTGGCAGGTTTGGGCTTTTTTTTGTAGAGTGTTTCTCCTAGCTATATCATTTCAGTTTAAATAATAATACTTAGGTTGTTCACTCAAAGTTATTATCTTATTCTTTAGGGACTAGTGGGAAAAAAAATAAAAATTTTGGAATTTATATTAACATTTTTAATTTGTTATCCATAATGGATTAGAAAGTCCTGTGAAAAGAAGTTGCACACTTTAATTTTCTTTCAGGTTCCTGTTTACACTGTGTAGTATTCACCATGATTGCTCATGGAATAGTACTTTGCCTGCCACAAATACTATGCCCTTTAATAATTTCCTTCCTAGAAGACACCTTAATAAGGCCTTCAGTGTATGACGAAACACTTCAGGAGCTGATTAGCTTATGTTCCAAAAGGCAACCATAAAAAGGTAGCATTAGTTTTTCCTATGTCTGTGGAAAACTGCCGAAACCTACCAGCATGTCTAATTTGCAACAGAAAGTAAACTTTAACAACTCAGTCAATATTCCCTCTGTACAAGGAAGCAGAAATGTTCCTACTTCATGCTTTCCTTCAGGGACATGTTATGGGTAAAAAAGCAAAGTGTTAGGGTTTGAGAAATCCACAATAATTTATTGTTGTTTAGACAATTATTCTATCACCCAATGACGCCTCCCCACCCAAGAAGGGGAATTGGGAAAAAAACAAGGAAACCCGGGGGTTGAAATATAATAAGATTTAATAGAATAAGACTAGATAATTAACATTAATAACACTAAAGAACCAATATTCATCCCAAAACCAATATCAAATACACAAGGATTATACTCAGCCAGTTCTATCAGCAGGAAGCTGTGCACTCCCACCAGTGGACAGCAAATGTCAGACACTGCGAGCGCTACGGCTTTAGGAGGAAGGGAAGGGCTCAGGGGTCCAGCATCAGGGCAAGAAGTTCTCTGGAGCACAGCCATCGAGGGAGAGAGAGCACTTCTCAGCACACTTTCTAATTTATATTGAATGTGATGTTCATGGTATGAAATAATCTGGTTGGCCACCTTGGGTCAAGTGCCCAGGTCTTGCTCCTCCTCATCCCTGCACCTGGTGAGCTCAAAAAACACTGAGACCTTGAAATCCACATATCATAGCTGGCTATAAAGTAAATAGTTTCACAAATTCAGACACTAGTCTTCTAAAAGTGCGGTTTTCCCAAGCATTAGAAGAGAAATTAGTCCTGTGTCGCTCAAATCAGGACACAAGGCTATCTAAGAAAGTTGTTAAAGAAAGAATTCAATCCCTTGTTTTTTCAGGTGACTGGAAGAGACCTTCAAAAACCATGCTTCGGTTCTTTCACCATCCTTCCTTAGGCTTGGCTATGTTCAGAGCATAAAAAAAAAAAGAAAAAAACACTAATGTAGACACTTCACTGAAACACCTATGTTGGGAATCCTAATACTTGGAGTGCTCCATACAGTCAGTGTGCGTGCAACTTATGCAGCCTATTTAACTAATCCACTTTTTTATATTTGTAGTTCAGCTTCGTAAGACTGTTTGGTCTCTGTTCCTCCTAGGCCTTATCCGTTCTCTGTGACAGACTTCCATCATCTCAAACTTCGCCTTTACTCTGCAGGATGAGGTACAATAGCTGACACACAGTCACATATTAGCACCTTGGTTGCACCTCAGGCAGACTTAAGTCTCCCACAGGTCTTGTGCCACATCTGTCAGCTACGTAAGTGCAGTGGCTTTAATACCATAAGGGAACTAAAATAGCAGTAGCAGTTTATGTAACAGAATCCACCTCTATGTTGAGTCTCTATCTGTCTTCCAGAGGGTCTTTGACACATGGTAAACCATTTAAAACATTTTTCCCCAAGGTAATTTGACTGTCCTTCAACAATTACTGCAATCAGTCATCCTGACTTTACACAACTTTCTGTTTCTTTGACACACTATGTATTTATTTGGGGTTTTTTGTTTGTCCATTGCTCCGAGCACTGTCTTTTCTTGGGACCATAGCAGATGCCATATCCATCACCCCATACCTGATCTCTGTTCTGTGGCTTTTCTCCCATCTTTTCTTACATTATTTTGCCATTATGCTTGTTTCTCTGCAGATTTGGCCTTTAATTCCATTGCTGTTTCTTTGTCTGTGAATACAAATTACACTAATTGCCCCAGTCAATATTGCAGTTTTTTTGGAGCAATCTTTGATCGCCCCATTTTTGTTCTGGCTACTTCTGAGAGGAAGAGAGGAACAGAAAGTGACTACTGCATAGCATCTTTAGAAAATACGCAGGAAGCTCAATCTTCTCACAACTTTGAAAGGTACTTGCAGGAACAGAGCCCAAAGCACTCTGAAGAAGAAAGTTTAGTTTTTATAAACAATGTGCAGTTTAAGTATTTTTCCTCTTATGTTAAACAGCCTAAAAGGTTAGCTACTGTTGCAAAACACCCTCTGCAGTTGAAAGATGGAGAGAGTGAGGTGCTCCTAGAAGACAGCTCATCTTGAGCAGCTGCACTTCAATTCAGCTGCCCATGTGTAAATCAGATGCCCAGGGGTGCTCACCTGGCCTCCAGGTGCCATTTCACAGAATCACAGAATCATCGGGGTTGGAAGGGACCTCTGGAGATCATCTAGTCCAAACCCTCTGCCAGAGCAGGGTCACATAGAGCAGGTTGCACAGGA
>VYXH01009131.1:342467-414464 GCA_013397275.1 Burhinus bistriatus | reverse complement strand
GAATATGTTGAACAGGACTGGATCCAGTACTGACCCCTGGGGAACACCACTTGTCACAGACCTCCAACTAGACTCTGTGCCACTCAAAAGGGCCTGTGTCTCCCCTAGCTCTTGGGGAGTCAGTATGTGGGGGTTGGTCTCTTCTCCCAAGTAACAGGCAATAGGACAAGAGGAAACGGCATCAAATTGCACCAGGGGAGACTTAGATTGGATATTAGGAAAAATTTCTTCACCGAAAGGGTTATCAAGTATTGGAGCAGGCTACCCAGGGAAGTGGTTGAGTCACCATCCCTGGAGGTACTTAAAAGATGTGTAGATGTAGTGCTGAGGGACATGGTTTAGTGGTAACTTGACAGTGCTAGGTTAACAGTTGGACTTGATGATATTAGACATCTCTTCCAAGGATAACGATTCTATGATTCTATGCCTAACCAACCTGGTACAGGTGACTCAGGGCTGTAGAGCATTTCAAACATGGATTGGTAACCTTCTTGTGTCCTCTGTGTCTACTTTAGGGTGAGTCCACCCCCCGGAGGTACCAATTCCTCTCTATTTACTATAAGGAGGCCTAAATAACCACATTATATCTTTCAAATTATAAAAACTAGTAGGGCTGACATGCGCTTTTGGCTGGTGGAACTGATCCCCACAGGAAGCATCAGACTTAAAGGCAGCCCTAATTTTTAGAAGGATTAGAATTATCTTAGGGTGTTTAAAAAACACACATGACTCTTGGAAGGGATTAAAACCTTTTTTGTTGTAGGGTCTAAGATGAGTTTTAGGCACTGGGACTTAAAGATGCAGACTCTTTGAGCAGGTCAGTGTCCAACTGTTCAGTACAGCTTACCGTTGCCTCTGACAAGCTTGTGGATTTTTTCCCCACAGCTCGAGATAGGATAAATAAAAGGTGTGGTGGGAGGACTTGTTTGGGCTGCTGTTTTCTTCTCTCATGTTCTAGTTTCTGGAGTTCCAGAAAAACTTGGTGTGCCCTGTTCAACCACCTAAATGCAAATGTCCTTTTAAAACCTGTGTTCCTACTTTTCCTGCTGGACTTAGGAGGTGTGGTTCTCCTTTGAACTTCAACTACTTCAGCTACTTGCAGATATAGGCGAGTGGCATTTTTGTGGAAGATCTACATCCAAATCTGGTCTGCCTAGATTATAGGAGGTGTTACACCTGCTGTAAACCTATTCTCTCACTATTTCTGTAAGGTCTCCCTCTCCTCGAGGGCTTGCCCTAAAACATATGTAGTCCTTATCCAGTCTCATTTTCTCTTTGAGAAAACCATTCAAATGCATACACATGTTCTTTTCTGAGTAACAGGGAGCAGATTAACCTTTTGAAACAGAAATAGAAACTTGAATATTTTTATCAATTTAGCATTTTGCATGCTCCTTATGATATTCCTGTAACTTATATTCAACTTTTTACTAATTTTATAACTACTGTTTTGCATGGTTTCTTTTATCTCACTGGCATCTCTTACACATTGATAGATTTTCCTTTTCCTCTGATTTTACTCCCTTTTAATGTTCACTTTATATTTTGACATGCTTGCTCTGATTTTCTTTCTGCAAAACCTTTCCTCTTTTACTCTATGTCATTAGAAAAATACAAAATGTTTTAAGTGTAGTTTTATTCTGATTTTATATTGAACATGAATAAGTGTTAGATTCACATCATGAAAGACATAAACTGCACTTGTATAACCTCTATCAAGGAACACATTAGAATAGAATAAAAACAATCCAGCGCTGTTCGCTGTCTACTTCATAGGCTTATATTTAATTAAGTTATGCTGCTCCTAAAATTCAAAAAGCTTAATCTTTTTCTGTCCTTAAATTAAACTCCCTGTGCTCTGCAATGACCAAAACAAATAATCTATGACCTACAAACAAGACACTTGCATTCCCTAAAGATTTACTTCATCTTCTCCTCTAGGTTATACATCTTTGAACCTCTCTTTTCTGTAACGACCTTCTGGTGCTCATTAGCATGCTGATTACCATTAACACAGCGATAATGCAGCAATTTTCTTGGTGTATGTCGAGGAGAAATGCTCATCTGAATGCAGTCAAGGGACAAAATTAACTGCATAAATCTACAGTGCAAACTGGATCTCATCCAACTTTGCATGAGTCTTCCTCCCTCTGCTAGGTGTGACATCATCATCTTGCTCCCCACAGATGGCTTAATAAGTATCCCCAGGTTCCACACTATTTAATTTACCCCTTCTCTAAATTTTACAGTTCCAGTGATAGCCAACCACCTTGCTGTGTTTTCTCTTAATATATGTTTACCTTTATTTTTTCTTCTGTCTCTCCTAGTTAGTCCTCGAGTTACATATACATTTATCTGAAAGGGGACTACAAGAAAGCTGGAGAGGGACTTTTTACAAGGGCATGTAATGACAGGATGAGGGGTAATGGCTTCAAACTGGAAGAGGGGAGATTTAGATTAGATCTCAGGGAGAAATTTTTCACTGTGAGACACTGGTAGTGAGACACTGGAACAGGTTTCCCAGGGAAGCTGTGGATGCCCCTTGCCTGGAAGTGATCGAGACCAGGCTGGATGGGGCTTTGAGCAACCTGGTCTAGTGGGAGATGTCCCTGCCCATGGCAGGAGGGTTGGAACTTGATGATCTTTAAGGTCCCTTCCAACCTAAACCATTCTATGATTAAACAAAGTTTATACAAATGCATGTGTATCTATGTGTATACCTGTGTTTCATTACTTTCAAACTTTGTGAAATAATTTACAGGGCAAATGAGCAGGATATTTTCTAGCAAAAAATATATTTACAGAAGTAAGATTTTGGCTGAGATATGCATGTCCTGATTATGAAATAACTGTTCCATATAAGAGGCAGTAAATACTGACCTAAGTATGTTGCTTACTTTGAGTCCAAGAGACAACCTTCTCCCAGGAAAAAAATAGAACAGCATTATAACTTGATCTGAACTTTGGTTTAGAATGACACAAAATCTGCTAATTTTTGTCACAGGTTGGTGTGATAGACAATGGTAGACTGCAGCAGGAAGAGGATTCAGGCAATCAAAAAATCATCTAATTCAATCAAAGGCACATTTTTTTCTAAGTATTGTAATAAATAACAGTAAATTCCCGCAGTTTTCTATATTTAGATAGATCTTACTTTAATTCAATTATCCTGACCTAATCTAATTTGGAATGAGAGAATTTACTTTTAAAAGAGAACATAATTAAAAACCAAACTGGCTTTGGATAAAAGAAAGAGATATTCAAAGAGGGAAAGTGGGACAAGAAAAATGATAACTGGCAAATAAGGAGGTAACTAAGAAGAAGAAGGAGAGGAAGAATCATAGAATCATAGAATGGTTTGGGTTGGAAGAACCCTTAGAAGGTCATCTAGTCCAAACCCCCTGCAATGAGCAGGGACATCCTCAACTAGATCAGGTTGCTCAGAGCCCCATCCAACCTGACCTTGAATGTTTCCAGGGATGAGGCATCTCCCACCCCTCTGGGCAACCTGTTCCAGTGTTTCACCATCCTCATTGTAAAAAATTTCTTCCTTATAGCTAGTCTAAATCTTCCCTCTTTTAGTTTAAAACCATTATCATTTGTCCTATTGCAATATGCCCTGCTAAAAAGTGCGTCCCCATCTTATAAGTCCCCTTTAAGTATTGAAAGGCTGCAATAAGGTCCCCCAGGAGCCTTCTCTCTTCCAGGCTGAACAATGCCAACTCTCTCAGCCTGTCCTCATAGGAGAGCTGCTCCATCCCCCTGATTATTTTTGTGGCCCTCCTCCGGACCTGCTCCAACAGGTCCATGTCTTCCTTATACTGGGGGCTCCAGACCTGGACACAGTATTCCAGGTGGGGTCTTACCAGAGCAGAGTAGAGGGGCAGAATCAGCTCCCTCAACCAGCTGGCCACAGTTCTTTCAATGCAGCCCGGGATGCGGTTGGCCTTCTGGGCTGTCAGCACATTGTTGGCTCATGTGCAGTTTTTCCACCAGTACCAAGTCCTTCTTCACAGGGCTTCTCTTGGCGGAGAAGGGAATCAGGATAAAGACCTGAAAAATGCAAATCAGATGGGAAGGAGAAGAGAACAAGAAGAAAGAATCCTATTGAAGGGTACCATGGTCCTGGTGCCACTGGTGTCCAGAGCAAAGAACTTGTTGGGCAACTCAGTCTTTCTTGTTGACCTTAGGTTCAGGTTTCCTGGGGCAGAGAAGGAAAAGGCTCTTATCCTGGCACTGAGTAAGAACTTGGCTGGAGTATGCATTCAGATCTGGGAAATGCGTAGTTTCCTGTGCTTCACGTTTAACATATGGCTAGAGTGAATAGTGGGGAAGAAAGAAGCCATCAAGGAAGCGTATCTGTAGCACATCAAAAAGTCTCATCCCTTTCCCTTCCTCTCCAGGGCACATCCCTCCTATTTGACACTTCTCAGGGGCTTCACTGCACTCATGTTTTGCTGGGAAAAGAGAGGAACTAGGTGGAAGACAAAGAGGAGAAAACAAGACATAACTTCAGCAGTGCAGCAGTGTCACCTGCTGATAGGTCTCTATTGCCTTCTGTTGCGTGTCTTTTGCATCATGACACTCTTGTGGTATTAGTATAACTTCTGTGAGCGGCGACCATAATTCACACAAATTTAATAGACTCCTCCGGGCAGGATCAGTTATAAGTGCACCAATCCTGGCAGAGGTTTGTTCAACCTGTTCTTAAAAACTTCCATTGGTGGAGCTCTTACAGCCTCCCTAGGCAACTTAGTCTACCACTTTACTGCTAGAAATGTTTCCCAGACGTTTAACTGGAATCTCATTAATTTCAGTCCATTAATCCTGAAGTCTTTCAACATCTTTTATATAGTTTAAAAATATTATGTTATGTTGCCTCATTTTTCTCTCTACTTCACAAATCAGTTTTTCCAGTCAACGTTACTACTCATCTACCTAGAACATCAACAGTCAAGAGGAACAACAGGCTGGAAATTAAAAAAAATAGTGAGTAAAATAGACACCAGTGAAATTTTGTGGGATGAATTCTGTCCTATGAACTGTAGAAGCATAAGTTGGCCTATGTGCTAAAGGTAAAGCAGAGGAGTGGATATCTTCAAAAAGGTCAGAGAAGTATCCCAAACGAGAATTAGAAGAACTGTGGATGAGCTTTTCTACTAAGCAAACTCTGAGCATCATTCGTAGGGGTTTTGGTTAGGAAATCTTTACTCTTATAGCAGTAGTCTTGGGGAGGAGCGGTGAAGAGGGAGGGGAATAATCCCAAAATAAGGAACTATAACAATTTTCAACTGCTTGAGAATCCAAACATCTTTCAGACCTTTGTTCTTTGCCAAAATATGTTGAAACTAGCAACACAGAATCATAGAAATTGGTCAATGGATTTAGAATCTCCCTGTAAGTCAGAGATATGCAGTCAGAGGAACACTCATGGGCATACATCTGGTTTCATTAAGAAATCATCATCACCCTCCCCTAAACAAGAGGGGCATGAAGGTCCATTAACTCTATGTCTGCCACAGAGACATCTGTATCCATCTCAGTCATAGTGGTCTCTCATAGTTAATGGAGAGAAACAGACTTGTTTGGGATGTGATTTCTCTCACCTATTTTCATGGACTACTTTGTGGTGAGATGAATCATTCTCTCCTTAGAAGTACCTCTTCCTTTCCAGGAACAGAAAAGGAAGGTCAGATAATAAGCTCCAGTGTAGACATTTGCAGCATGTTAGGTTATGTGAATTCCCTGTAAACTACGTATTAAGGCTGCCCTAGTCTCTGTTTTATGCTCACACACCAGACAAAACCAGAAGAAAGGTCCTGACTCTAACAATGTATTTAAACCTTTGCTCAGTTCATCACTGTGTTGGAGTAATCACCCTTACATTCAATGCCCATGAGACAAAAACTCTTCAGTGTTAATTTTGCTGCTTTTTGAGATATATTCATATGAGAAAAGTATCAATGCAGTGACAACCATATCTTTGGAAATGAGGTAACTGGCTATGTCATCATTTAAGGTTTATATAATGTTAATCTTGTACTTATTAGCATCTTATTAAATCCATCCATTTTTTATTTTCATTATATGAAGAAAATCTCTTTATTGAGTTCTCTGCAATGATGTCTAGAGAAATCTCCATATGCTTTCCTTAGTACTTACTAAAAAATACATTTCTGATCAGCTCACAAAATTATCTGTTTATTTGTTCCTCTTTTGCTTAGTGTTTATTTCAAGGTTTCATTAGAATAGGAAGTTCATAGCAGTTTCTCTTTTAATTTGATGCAAATTCTTCTAATTATAAAGAACTCATCTGCTGTAAAAAAAGGGTCAAAAGGAAGATGCCAGTAATAAAAAGGGTGGGGCTTTCTGGTAAATAGACTGCAAAACAAAAAAAAACAGAAAAAAATAGAACATTTTTGCCAAATATGGTTAACATGTCATGCTTTACCAGAAGTAAGCGTGAAAAGCTGATTTTCTCTGCCTGATGACTGATGGTAGCCAGCAGGTAATAGATTCCCTTGTTGTTGCTAATAACACTGACAAAGGGAAACAACAGTCAGTTTAGTGAGCTGTATGAAAAATCAGAGATCAATATCATACTAAGTCATTTAGAAACAAAATTCCTTTAAGCATTTTCCAAACACAGAATGGGGCAACAGGAGGATGCTCCTGTGGTGATGAATGTATGCTATGTGGTCAGTTAGATGAGAAGATTACACAGTAATCTTTTATTCTAATTCCTATGTGATTTGAGTATAAATGAAGATCTCATGGAAGTATAGGGTATCTAAAGCTCAGGTGAGGTTACACCTATGGTAAGGGTTGTAAGACTTTGTTCCCAAGGATCCTTGCTGTATACCTGGCTATATAGCACTGCTGTGTATCAAAAAAACACTGAAGGATCTACAGCAGCATCGTTTGCACCTTCACTTCCGAGGGATGGAAATTCAACACAAGGCCGGACCAGAGCACAGCTCACAGAAAGGGACCACAGGGAGTCATGGAAACTAGGTTGTGTTGTAGCTTGAATCACGTCCTTCACTGTGAACTTGCTTGACTTTCTGCTGAAGTGATAAAACTCAGGAAAGGAGGAATTCTTTGCTTTCCAAATTAATTTCTTAACATAGATCTCTATGCTGTGATCCTGTGTGTTCCCTGGTTTTAGACAGTTAGATCAAACACTGTGAAATGGAGGGGAGTATCAAAAGTTCAGGGCCAAGCTGAGCATTAGGATCAAAAGAAGAGGAAAATGCAGTCATACTTTACTTTTACAATAACAAAAACAAACACTAGTGCTTATGTGGTAACAGAGAGAAAACGGCACTGCTAATGGCAATCAGCTTGTCCTACTGGTCCAAAGAAACCTAATTATTACATTTGGAAAAAGCTGTACAATACTCTGGAGGACCCAGTTACAGCAAGCTCAGCAAAAGTGCCTGCTGAGCAAATGCTGGCAGCTTTTCTGTCAGAGCCAGGGCTGAGTGCAGCTGGGGATACACTATTATCGACACCAGATGACAAGTTCAGCAAAAGACTTGGGTGCCTTGTCCCAGAAGTGAAGGGTAACCCAAAAAAGCCTGCAGAAAACAGAAAAGTGTCTGAGACACAAAGTATGCTTGTGGTTTGGCCATAAAATTTACTTGGGGAACTACAGTCTGTTGCCTGGGCATGGCTGAGCCATTGAGACTTCACCAGTTGAGTTTCCTCTGCTTAAGTGCCTTGCTGGGCTTGACGTGTTAGATGCTGGATCGCATCCAATACACAGTAGCAACCCTGAAATCCACGGTCACAACCACTCTTTTTCATAAAATGTGCATTTCTCCCTTTCGTATAACAAAATAATTCTTACAGTACTAGTTCAGAAACCGAGAGATCTCGGTTTAACCTGAGCTTGGCTGTACAGTGCACAGCTTCACATCCTGTATGCATGGGACATACAGGGAAGGGAGAGCACAGGTCTTCTTCTGCCGCACTGTTCAAAGTGTCCCGCTCTGCAGAGGAGTTTTCGGTGTTTTGCAGAAAAGGAATAAAGGGGAAGGGGGAAGAAAGCAATAGTGAGAACATGATGCTGTTGCCTAAGCATTGCCCCTGGAAGTACAGTGGGTTATTTCATCCTCCCGGATGATGGGCTTCCAAGGAGATGTAATACCTACTCCCTTTATCACAATTAGACTAAGAAGAGGTAGTTATCATGCTGGGCAAACGGGCAGTTCTGACATGAGTAACTTCTTGTCTATGAGCTGATTTCTGGTTTTAGCTTGATATTATTATTATTAGATGTTTTTATTAATTTGGGGAATCACCATTGTTGAACAAATAAATTACTTTCAGAGGTAGATAAATAAAGTGTATCTAGGGGTCCTTGCTTTTGTCTGTCCCCTTATTGCCATCTGGAATATAGTATCATATGAAAGACTGCAACAACCCTGACCAGTACTGAGGTACAGCTGGACTGTGACGCAGAAGAACAATGTTCCTCAGTCTTTAGGACTTAGCTCCTTCATCCCTGCTAGCCCTCCCCAAGCTGCATCTCAGCCTGCCCCATCCCATCTCCAGACCATCATTCCAGGTACTTATTCATTCCAA
The DNA here is from genome assembly GCA_013397275.1 of Burhinus bistriatus. Taxonomy (NCBI): domain Eukaryota; kingdom Metazoa; phylum Chordata; class Aves; order Charadriiformes; family Burhinidae; genus Burhinus; species Burhinus bistriatus. The sequence continues at coordinate 405,875 of VYXH01009131.1, read as the reverse complement.
GATAAATTGAACCCTGACGTGCTGCCTTTAGTGTTTTTTTTTTCCTTCACCTCATGCAGACCTCACCAAGTGAGAACTACCATGCCCTGGTGAACTGTTGATGTAAAGCGGGGCAAGTCAGCATTTCCTCAGAGGAATGTCAGTGTTGTGCATTGATGTCCTACATATGCATCATACAAAATATGTTCTCTCTCTTTCCCACATTTTTTCTGCTCAGCAAAACCAAACCTTAGCCTTTTTTATTATTATGATGAAGACATACACATTTAAGATCTCATTATTTATTAAACATTTCTTTAATTTCCTTCAAATCTTGTGGGAAATTCTACCTCAGATGTAGACCTCATATGACAGTATGTCCTGGTTTCAGCTGCGATAGAGTTAAACAGTGGTCGCCGTGTTTCAGATTTGGCATGAAAGGAATGTCAATAATGCATATTGGTTTAGTTGTTGCTAAGTGATGTTTATACTAGTCAAGGACTTTTTTCAGCTTCCCATAGAAGCTGAAAAGGAGCACAGACAGAATAGAATGGCCAATGGAATATTCTGTAGCATAGACATCATACTTGGTATATAAATGGGGGTTGGCCAGGGGAGGGGGGAATCTGTGATCTCTGGNACTTACATTTGAAGATGAGGACCAAAATCAGACACACACACTGGAAATGAATTGCAACTTTAAATGTGGATACGCTACTGTTTCTCCATAATCTTATGTTTGTTTACTAGTGCCAAAGGATTAGGTGCTTGCAAGATACACAAGCTTCAAAGTACAGATTATATATATATAAGACAAGTAAAAAGAGGTTGATACGAACTGAATATACATGAAGATCTAGGAACTGAAGGAAATTGATAAGGGAAGCAAAAGGGCACAATGGAAATATGTGACGAGTAGAATTAAAGGTAACAGAAAGAAATTTTTTAAGTGAATCAACAAAAGAAATCCTAACAAAAGTACTTGCATGGTACTATACAACGTGAGTAGTAACACAGAAAAGACAGAAACATTCAATAAGAAAGTCTTTTTATAGATGAGAAAAAGCCACATGATATAGTCTCTTTAGAAGACGATGAAACACTTTCCAGTCCAAAAACAATTCCGTTAAAACACAGGAACCAGAATTATCAACAATAAATCAACAGGTGACTTGCATGCAAGAAATTTAGTAGATTTCTAAAAGAGGACCTCCCTGGGCCATAGGTAACGTCTTTTCAATAGTTCTTAAACTACTTTGAAGCTCAAAATTCATAGAGTAAAATCTAAAGTAAATGGCTGAGATAATAATAGACTTACTGTCTTGTGCAAAATAACAGATTATATGGAACTTTATTAACAAAGAATTAAAGCACAATAATATAATTAATGCAAATCAATATGAGCTGTTGGAAATTTGGTCTTGATACTGTAATGTGATTAGAAGTTTAGTTACTGAAGGTAATTGTGTGAATATAATACACTAAAACTCCTGTGAGGCATTTGACTTGGTGACATGTGACATCTTGATTATGAAACTAGAACAATTCATTATATAGCACCAATTACATAGATTAAAAACAGGCTGATTGATAGCTCTCCAGAGGTAATTGTAAATGACTAATCATTGTTGACTGGGTACATTTCTACCTGAATTTCAGCGGGTTTAGTTCTATTTAACATTTTTATCAATGACTTGGAATAAAATATAAAATCATCACTAATAAAGTTTTCAGACAACATAAAGATGGAAGGAGTAGTCAATTATGAAGAAGAAAGATCACTGATGCAGAGTGATACAAATCCCTTCTAGCCTCAACATTAATGCAAGAAAATGGTGTGTATTTGAGCACAAGCATGCAGGAAAAGTAACCAAATTTGGATTATCACAATGGGGTTAATTAATGACTAAGCGTGGTTTGTGGCTCACATTATATGAAAGGAAAATGGTTCATATGACCCTGTTACAAAAGACTAGGTACAACTAGGCATGTTGTCAAGCAGCAGGCAAGCTGAAAGTGCAACATGCAAGTCTTTGTCATCTTTGATAAGGCATCAGGAATCCTTGTTCTGACTGTGACAATATGCGTAACCATCCCTGGTGGAACCCAGTTCTGCCTTCCCATGAACAAGAAGCAATGTTTATCCACCTCGTATGGCTACATATGTGGCACTGAAATGAACATTCTCTGAAAACACATCACTTTCGTGATTTATCTGAGGTTAAAAAGGACGGACAAGCATCCAGAGAAGCTGATCTTCTCAGTTAACATGCTTACTAGGCCAACATATGGGAGTTACTTTGATCTTGGCTCATGCAAGATACTAGGAAAAAGAAGCCTCCTATTAAAATTTCATGTCTTATAATTAATGATCCCTTTCATAAAATTGCCTGTAATATCTTTGAATCTTAGACAGACTGAGTCTACCTGCAGGGAGAATTTTCTTTGCAGAGATGCATGGAAGATCATAAATTGCCCTGTTTTAGTAATTTATTGGGTCTTCGAGGGGCTAAAACTTCCTTTTTCTAAAGAGCAGAATTCAAAAGAAATTTCCTGCTGTAATGAAATTAAATATGGGAAACGTTAAAGATCTACAACAGAGTCAAGTATTTTATATACAAAGTCTCCCAATGAAACTTTGGATCTAAGGAAATTTGTTGTGAGATTTATTGTTTGGGATGCCAAAAAAAAAAAAAAAAAAACCAAAACGAAAAAATTACAGCTTTCAGTGTATCGTAATGTTCTGGTTGAGTTCAAACCTGCAATATCAGCTGACTATCCAAAACTTACTTGGACAGTGGTTATGAGAACAAATTAAATTAAGTAACACACAGGATACACACATACCAAAAGAGAAGGGAGTGCCCTTCCAAACAGAAATCAAAGCTGCAAAGCAGCTCGCAATGAGCCCCCTCACTGAAACTGTATCTGTGATGAACAGGCAGGAAGTTTGTTCAGGATGTGGCCACCGCAAGCAGACACCTAAGCTGTGCCTAGATGTTAGGAGCACAGAGAACAATCTGAAGGTCCATGCCCAAGTTCCCTAAGCTGCCAGTGAAGCAGGGGCTTGGGCAGAATGTGTTGGATAAGCACTCGGGATCTTTCATGACAGGCTTTCTGAGACAACCGCCTTTCTCCATTTACCTGTAGAGTATATAATAATTGATGAATATATCTATAAAATCAAGGAGTAGCCTTTAGAGAAATGAATGCTTTACATACATTAGACACCTGGGTTTCTCAACCAATTGTAATGTGGCTTAATTAATTGTGCTAATGACTTTGATTTGCTAAACACAAAATTTGGATGAAAATCTCATCTTGATCCCAGGCTGCCTGGATCCCCAATGCATTCACAAGTCTGAAATTACTTTCTGCTAATACACTCTGCTACTGGCTCTCATGTTTATAAAAGCTATTCAGAAATCTCAGAAATCTCTAGTTTAGGTCAGATCTAGAATGAAGTATTTATGACAAGTTACAGCCAAAAATTTTCTCTCTTGCTGTTTTTTTATTGAGATTAAATGATTATTGACTCTAAGCCTATTACAGCTTCAGATAAAGTAAGGTTCCCTTTTTCTATTGTTGACTCACTGGCTGAATTATCCTAATACTGGTTTTCAATTCCAGTTATTTAGAAGCTAGAAATCAAAATTTTTTCTTTTCTTTTTTTTCTTTCTTTTCTTTCCAGCTGTGTACAGTCTAACTACTGGTGCTATTGGATTCAAGGAGACCTTCCACTGTCGCCTCTCAAAGGCAGCCAGCATTATTATTCCAGTTATTTTTTCATATTCTCGCAAAGCAAAACCTTCTTAGAACTTTTTCTTGTGCTTCTAAATGTACAAATACTTGTGAAGAATTTATTCAGCTCAGATAAGGCTGGGTGCATCCTAAAAATTACTGTTGTTATTTATACACTGTTTTGCATTGTGTAATTGAATTTGGTGGTTGTGAAAGCCTTGGAGATTGAAATCATTTGCTTATGTATTCACAAAACGAGTGTTGGAAGTGCAAGTTTGCCCAGCTAGCCTGAGTGGTGGGCCTCAGGAGAGGCCTGCCGCAGGATTCAAAGGAGACTATGGTCTTCAGATACAGAAAATTCCTGGGTTTTGTGAGATTAAGTGCAGAAATCACAACCAGAAGCTCATATTAATTCTTTCCAGTGTTAAGTGTCTAACTTAGAGACATAGCTCCCCTCATTAGTCCACACAGTTGCAGGAGGGGAAGATTGGCAACCGCAGGAGGTCACGGGCAGAACCACCCTGTGTGTCTCTTGACTATGGGGGGCATATGGACATCTCACTTACACGCCTAACATCGTATCTTCTCCCTTCTGTGTGAAAGTGCACCAGAATCCCCTTCTGGGTTGTTGTGAGGAACAACCTTCAGATGTTAACCAGGTCTCAGCTACTGCTGAGATGGGCAGAAGGCACAATAGCCCACTATTAGTCTCCTGGGCCATCTGGTCCCCAAGAGTTAGTTTAAGCTCTACACTGACCTTTTCATTCAGACAAGTTTCTCAGAGGTGTATCAAAACTGGTAGCTGAAGTGGCAAACTAATCACTTGCATGTAGTGGGTATTGCTGCAGGCACTGGGGTGATAAATTGTCCAATTTTACTAAGCAGGGTTGCTCGGATAAAAGAGACTCACAATAAGGGTATATACAGCTGTCTTTGTTATGGACTAAGCAATAACAGGCATGGTTCTGATGCTTTTTTATTATTATTTTTAATTGTCAGGGTCTTTCTCAAAAAGGGAAAACACCTTCAGTGAAAAGATTTTAAAAGCTGTTATTTGCATAAATATTTTAGATCATTTTTGAAGTAACAGCTGTCATGAAAGGCTGTATTTCCATTTGTTTACAAAAATAGGAAATCATTACCATTTTGATGTCCCCTGAGAACTGAAAAATACATATATAAACACAGAGCAGATTAACACGGAGAACGAGTGTGTGTCCTTGTATTCACAATGGCTGAGCTGCCCCCACTGCAGCTGGGAGCCATAAGTTTATACTTTCCCATTGATCCCCATGATAATCTCACTTTTATATTTAAATTATTTAATATTTTAATTTTCTTGCAAAGCAATAGTTGGAGCTATATGTTACTTTCTAACCTATGACTATGTCCCCTCACCTTCAGGTGTTCAGAATATTTGCAAATAGTTTAATATTTTTTTCTGGTTTTGTAAATTTATTTATTCCACATGTCAAAATGTTTTTTCACACATGCAAAACATACCTAATGTATAGTTTAGTTTAGTTGTGATAAGACAACAGAATTATTTACGATGAAGCCCAGATATGTATTACTGAGCATTACAAGACGTGTTGGAATATGCGGTTTCAAACCTATGTGAGCATCCTCTCATGAAAGTTTCAGACAAACTAGACAGGCTTCATTTCAGTTTGTCTGAGATCTAGCTTTTTATTCAAAACAGTATGTGACACTGAGTGAAATTTCTTTTACTTCTTTTATGGCCATGTAAAAATCAGGTATGTAGTCTAACTAGACATTTTGTCTGCTTTTAAATTCATTGTGGATAAAGAGTTACCCATTGAGGACTATTTCTAACATCATTCCCCATTTACCAACTACCATCAAACTAATTCATTTCCAGAGAAGACAGTACCAGAAAGATGGTACAAGGCCAATACAATCCTTTGTATGTTTTGGTTCCACAAAATCCCTTATGTTTCACTGAAATAAAACATGATGCAGATATAATCTTAGCCCCCCACTCATTCCTTTTGAGCTCCGGGGAGAAGTTTGCGTCACCAGCAAAGTTTTTAGGTCTGTCTCAGCTGCTGCTGCTATTGCCACATTGATGGGACCCTGGCAACTAGCTTTGTTGTGGTGGCACTGCAACCAAATGTATACATGCCAGACTTGTGCCTATACTTGTATCAATACCTGAGCTGGTATGATTACAGTGATGACTGCAGCAGCACAGAGCTCAGGACAACCTAAATGCTAGGGATTTGCCCAGCATTGATTTGGAGTCCTTTCTGCCATGACTACATGACTCCTGGCACAAAAACCAGCTGTCCCAAAGCCAGCTCAGGGAGCTCCTACGGTAACTTCCGTCATAATTTTTGTGGTGGTATAGACACGCCTTAGGTGTCATTTAAAGGGTCATAGATGACAAATATCCTTTGTGGTAACAAAGATTTGACTCATAGTTTCTGAATCTGCAGGAGTCACTGCCATGCCATGTGTTCACTGAGGATCAGATCTGGAAGAGGACTGCAATGTCACTATGCTCAGTGATGCCATGCTTCCTTTTCATATACCACCTCCCTGCATAATGCTCACAAAACCAAGTTATGCCCTGACGTTTTTCACAATGGGGTGGGAAATACTCAGTCTTTAAGATTAGGACTCCCAACAGCGGCATATTGGTAAGTTAAAAGGGAAAAAAAGGCAGATTTCAATGCCTAAAATAGCCAAGGGAAAGAACAAAAGGGAAAGAAATATTTCAAATCCTATCCTTTCCTGGGGTTAGGCAGTTATACTAAGAAGTGATTGAGGGCACCTGGGACCACTATCTCACTCCTCACCCTGCATTGCAGAAGTCCCTTAAGGGAGCAATGACTGGCTGTTTTTTTTCTCCTAAGAGCAAAGAGGAAGAAGCTTCAAGCTATGATGGTTGAGGCACTCACTGCAGACAAGTTCTGTGACCTCTTCAGCTCCTGACCAGCTCTCAGCTCCTACAGAAGGTGTTACTCAGTGTAGCTAAGTGTGCAAGATTCAGAAACATTTGAAATGGATGTCAATCTCAGCTCAGATGTGAGGCAGCGTCAATCTGTTATCAGTAACAACAACATCAAAATAAAATGAGGGAAAGGATTAGGTTTCTCTAGGCTACTATGCCTGCAGCTGTTTGTACAATGACTCTTGATCCATAACACATAAAGAGTCACTGGGATAGAGAGGTCCATCTTGTTTGCTCTCCTTCTAAAGCTGATACCTCGCCAAGAGAGAAAAAAGGAGAAGAAGCTCTAGTGGGGGTTGGAACTAGATGATCTTTAAGGTCCCTTCCAACCTAAACCACTCTCTGATTCTAAGCTCTCCTGGTCTCAGACGAAATGAAAAGCTGCAGAAACAATGGTCAGGATCTGGACCAGCTAACCCCTTTCTAAATATTTTGTAACTACTAGTTGGTGAAGTGCATGTGCTGCAGTTCCTCATATAGTCACTGGAGAGAGACAGTTCTCTCTGAAAATACTCAAGAGTGTGAACCACCTGGACTGGTTTTGCTCTGTTCCAAATAAAGGAATAATGGAACAATTGCATTTTCCCATGGTTTTTTATGGCATCTGCACCAGATTACATCCCCAGGACACACATGCAGAATGTTCTTGCTATTTACATCCTGAGCTCTTAATAACAAGTGGTTTCCCACTCAAAATAAGTAAGATACACCTTGTAGCCTAGACAGAGAATTGAAGTTTAAATAGCTCCATCTGTTGCTTGGACTGGTTCTGCAGCAGCGTGAGAACAGGACATGGAAACATCAAGCAAGAAGCCAAGATCAGCAAATGTTTAAGACAGAAATTTGTGCGCAGGAGCATATAGAAGAATCGAAAATGTTCACTGAACTACTAGTCCAGACACAAGGCTTTTAGTGGCAATCTTCACCTTTATGGCTCTATTAAAAGTCACACATTGACTCCACTGAGGTTGCTGGGGTTTTGGGTGATGTCCAGAGTGTGTAGGAAGAGGGAACCAGTATGGCAAAGATAACAGAGGGTTGAGAAGTAAAATAAATTAAGTTGGAGAAACACATTGAGGTAATCTGAGAAGGTAAATGGGGATATAAAAATGCTAGTGTGTCAAGCAAGAGAACAGCTATCCTGCAGGGGAGGAGAACAGTGCATGGGGAAAGGAGAGGAAAAGAAGAAGGATGAAAGGGTGAGCTGAACATCCGTGGTCAAGATGAACGAGGTATTTGTGTATGATAACAAAGTGTGACCTATAGGCTGGAGTGGCAGTTTGCTATGTTCTGCCTAAGAATGTATGCAACTTCATAGGATTTTTTGTCATATGCCTCCACAACAATCTGGCTTAATCTTTCAGGCTGAAGGATCTACTTTGATCATGAGTAGTGACTAGGGTTTGGCCCTAAGTTTCTTCTGGCACCTGAATCCTCTTCACAACAATGCAGAACTGATGCTGAAATCTCTTGCTTTAAACGCTGAAATCTTATAAAACAAGAAAATCCATTTTGATATTGAAATGACCTTCCAGACAGTTTCCTGTGAAGGAAAACTTTTCTGTGTGAAGGGTTCCAGATTAACATAGTTGTCATCAACTAATGCTGACGATTAGTGCTTGTCCGGAATGTACTTTCTTTTTAATTAAAAAAAGAAAAAAGTAAAATATTTATTTGTTTCAAATCTTCATAATTTTCAGTTCTTTTTAGGAAACTGGTATAAAATAAAACAAGAAGAATGCTCTTTCACTCCTATGTTAGTCTGCAGGATAATTTAAGCATTAAAAATGTAGCGATACCACCAAGCCTTTTCAAATGGTTTAAATAAGCCTAATTCATACGTGTTATAAAAAGTATATGATCTCTACACATAAATAAAGTTTGAAAGGATACATAATTCACAGGCAGGAGGCCTGAAGAAAGCATGTCTAAAGTTGATCAATCGTCTCTCAATCTATATAGACTTCATAGTACTGGTGCGTCTCACCTATAGTTTCTGTTAGAGAAATAAAAAATTTTCTGCAGTGGTGATAGCATGAATGGAAAATAATTGGATGATACAGCCTATCTATATTTACAACTAACCTTCCTATAAATACAAGCATTGAAATATCATTTAACATAAATTCTTTGCTGTAAACAATAGAGTAAAAGTGGCCTTGGTGATTTAAAATATAAACTGAATCTGCTTTATGCACTGTTTTATGGAAAATTTATTTCAATAGACTGGGACAAACTCTGGTCATATTTACAGAAAGTATGTTTGGGAAAGGGGCATACTAACAGAAAACCAATTTTTAGTTCATTTTTAAGAAAGAAATACTTCAGACTAGCAGTTGAAAATAACAGAAAGAAAGAAAGAAAACAAAATTCAATGTAACCTGGAGTATAAAATGTTACCTTCAATTAGAAAATATTAGGAAATTACCACGCAGGGGTGTACTGATCTAATATATATTAGAATACTAGGCAAGTTATAATTTCTTGTGTCCTGACATGTTTTGTTATAATAAAAGGTTGGCAGGGTCAGTAGCAAAAACTTCTTTGCACATTGTATATAACTGCACAACCTTTGCTGTATCAACTTTATGCTCCAATAAACAAGACAATAATGACAAATTATCAAAGCAGTCCTCAGATGTGACCCTCAATTGGAAGAGCAGCAATTTAATGAAGACAAAAGCTAGGTGAAAGCTGCTAATATCATTTACTGATAAACAGATTTTCTCAAGAGGCTCCTAGCTCAATCCCCTGAGGCCCCATAAACCTGCATAATTCCATTTAAAATATCGTGCAATTCACTAAATTAGTCTTTGAACATCCTTACTATCCAATTACGAAGCCCCAGCATGGACAGAATAATGAAATTTTTCAAACTGTGGAATGCATGTGATCTTAACAAACTTATGACAAACACTGAAATTAGCTTTCAGTTTTGAAGCCAATGTAGACTATTGCTAATGTTTCAAGTCAGAGATAAAACAATAAAACACTCTTGCAGTTGTTAAGCAGGATGTAAAAAAAATAAATCTTTGACTTATACAGAATTCTCAACACAGCCTACCTTCAGGAAAAAAAAAATCATAAGAACTTGAATGATGTTTTTGCATTTGCAAGCTATTTGGTCTGCTTAAGTTCTAGTAAAAGCTATACCGAATAAAGGGTACAAAATACCTCCTGGACAGTTTTATCTTCCAGGCAGGCAGAAAAAGGCGAGAGTTTCAGAAGTGAAATTTATTTCTGTTCAAGCATTGCAAGCTGTATTATTAAAGTCATTTGTCACGGTTTGAATATTTCTGCCTGATTCACCATTAAATCGGCCTTCTAATTACCAGCTTTGTCATGGAAAGCAGTTGGGCTGCTTCATTCACCAGAAAACTTCAATCCCTTAATAATATCTTGGTTCAAATAGTGGGGGAAACATTGTTATGCTTAAAATTTAAAAGGGATAAGATAGACATTACATAAAAAAAAAGAATCAAAACTGAAACAGAATCCATTAATAATGGTTTCAAATGCTACCCAGAGAATATTTAGAATTTATTTTTAATTAAAGATTTATTAATTTGGAAGATAAATATTTCACCCTTTAAAATGCAAATTCATTTATTTTGACAGTATATACAAAACTGAAATGAATCCATGTAACTTAGAACAATGAATATTCACTTAGACAAAAAACTCCTAGTCCCAATTCCTAAGGTTATAGAGGCTCAGAACAATGTACAGGAGTGTGTGTGCAGTTGTCAAATTTGTGCATTCATTTAGAATGATCATGCACGTTGATGTTGTAACTGCACTTGTAAATAGTTAGGCAGATATTGAACTGCCTTCATGTGCCAGATATTCTCATGAAATTGTGATAGTGACGTTGTGCATGCAGTTGTGAATGACTTTCTTCGAGAGCTGTGGCATGCCAGGTGCTTCCCCTCACAGTTCTGCACAGTGAGCTTTCAGCCTTGCTGGAGATCAGTTTATATGCCAAATCATATTTAAAGGTGTTTTTGAAGGTGAATGTGGGCTTTATTATATATATTTCACTATATGATAAAAGTTTTGTCTTTCCTCTGTGATAAGCATTTTAATCACATGAATCAGGCCACATATAATATGTAGCCTATATATTTACATGCAGTCTACATCTATATATGTCCATCTATATATTTTTTTTAAGATTCCAGTTATTACTAATCTATCTCAAAAATTTAGGAAGCTGAGGATTAGTATGTTTTTCTGTAAATCAGATACTGATCCTTACTTTGTTTTGCAGAGTAAGTCTGGAAATCTCAAAGTGTAGGCTTTTAATCAAGACTTGGTATCATTCTAGTCTCCTTGGGCCCTTCTTGCCCCAGCATAAAAAGAAAGATTTGCCACACTAGGTTATGGTAGTAATTCCATTAGTTCCAATAGCTCTCTTTCAATATTTGACAAAAGATCAGGTGAAAAACCTTCCCAGTGTACCCATGCAAAAGATGTAAAACTTTGTTAGCTATATATCTAAACTCACACTGGGATATCATGTTGACCCCATTTTCTGAGGGAAAGATACCTTCGCTTAAAACAAACATGCTTTAGCAGGAGTTAAGACGACTTGGGTCCTTAAAAGTCAGACCCACCTATTTTTCTGCTCAGATTTTTACCACTGTACTCTTCCTTGACAAGTGAAGAAAGTCTGCCAAGCAAGTCCAAAAAACCATGGGTATGGCTGTCAGAAAAGGTGATAGGATGAGGAATCAAAAGGCAAACTAAACTGTAAGGATTTTCTATCTTTATTACCCAGGACTGTTATTGACAACATAATCATGCCTGAGACAGTTGAGCAACAGGAACCAGCAGAAGACAGGGAGGAACAGGTACTGAATAGCAAAATATGAAGATGCAGTCAATGACCCTCTGTTATGTCTTTCTGTATTTTCTTTAACAAGTGTGCTTGGGGCCAATGTGCTTATGAAGCATGATGCACTCTCTTTTCTGAAACAACAGTCATAAAGTGAAATTAATGCAGGAAGAAAACACACTTACAAAGCTGTTCAGGATCTCAGTCAAAAATGTTAAAGTTCTTCATGTTTCAGAAATTTATTAAATGAGAAAGCCTGAGAGTACAGCTCCCAGGTCAGGATGCATAATAAACCACTGGCTAGTGCCCTGGTGTGCTACAAGAAACCTTAGGTCCTTCTGCAGACTGTGTCAAAAAGCCTGTGGGATGAAACATTTTACTTTGACTACAGCTGTACAGGGTCCTGAATCTGGATATCACTTTAGCTACAGACTGTGAATCCATATCTACTAATGACAAAAACATCATGGATACCAACGGTTTCTGCAAAATCTTTCGGTTTCACTAAGAAAATGTATTTAACCGCAGGGTACTTTCACAGAGGATGTACTCACTGACTGTTGTACATGACCCAGGGGATTACATGCAGGAAATTGGTGCAGATTACAAGAAATTACAAATAAGTGAATAAGAAATTTGGAGTGCTAGCACGAGAAAGAATGGATATAGGGATGTGGTAACAGCAAACCTTCAGAAGATGACAGTGAGTTACAGAAAAGGAAGGATAAATAAACAAGGACCTTACAAGTCTGAGAACAGACAAAGGATTCAATCTCTTGGATTTCTGTCTGTCCTTGCCCAGTATAATCCTCCTTCACGGTCCTTTTCTCCTGTCCTACTGCATGTCTCCATGAAATGCAACAGGAGTTGTAGTTTGGTAGCTCTGCTAAATTGGGTTTCTGCTCTTCAGAGTGAAGTAGTAGCTCAAGCTAATTGCTTCTGGGTTGCCTATGTGACTCTGTTTGAATGCAAATCGTTTGCCAGCTTGTGTCTGAGCATCCTCGCTAGGGAGGGCAGTTAGTCTGCTCTGGACTAGGGTCAGCACAGGAATCAAAATGGGGGGGGACAATTGGGTAGTTTGGGCTGTGATGCAACTTTGAGACCTCAGCTGATGCAACAGCGTAGACAGAGCCGAAGAAACCAGTATATCTGCCAGCAAAGCATAAATGAAGAATGTAACTGTGAAACATAGCTTCCTGCAGGGTAGGTTGCTAGCGTATCTGACCAGATGGCCAGGGAACACCTGAATTTTGTCACCTGAAATAAAGGGATCTGGAGAAAACCAGGGACTGCATCATCCTGCAGAAAATTGCTTCATACCTGTTGTTGTGGTTTTGGCTTGGTTTGGTTTGGGTTTTTATTGTAGCAGAAGTATCATATCAGCATCCTGGAGGAGATATGCTTGAGGCCTACACTACGAAGAAAAGGCGAAGATCAAGGGAAGAAAGAAACTTAGAAGAAAAAAGAAAATAGACACAAAGGTCTTTCTGGTAGGGATGCTGCCTTTGTACAACGTCAGCACAACGGTGCCTGACTATTATCTAGATATCATCCTAATACAAATGATAAATTAAAATTATAACTAATAAGAAGACAAGGGTGGAAGGAAGACATTCTCAGAAATAAAACATATTGCCATGATTGTAAAAGATTAACATTTTTCTTATTAAATGATGAGCTTGCTTTTTAATATCGGCATTATAATAGACTATACTATGAATCTCTTTATCATACCTAAAGCACTGTTAATTCATCTTTCATGAATACATTAGAAGAGAGGGTTTTCCCATAGGCAAACACATCATACATATTTGCAAATGTCTTACATAATGATGCAAACACTATGCATAGAGAGCAGCTGTATTATGGTGAAAGGGAGAAACAGCACATGCACAAAAAAGACTTTCATTCAATTTCATTAAATACTTAAACCGACAAAATAAAGTAAGTCCAATTTGCTGTATATAAATCTTGCAGGCAAGGAAAAGGCTGCTGCTTAAATTTATTCTTTAGTTTAAATTCAGCTATTCATAATAAGGAGTGGACGACTGTAGATAGAACAAATGATTTGTTAACACGTCGATTGCATTTGTTCTTAAAATAAAACGCTTCTCATTTTGCAGTTATATCTACCAGCAAATTCCTAAATATTTTCTTATTTGGGAAACATTGCATGCACCATACTCTGCTTTAAAAAATCTTATTGATATACTACAGTATGGAAACGAAATTGGAAATCACAGCCAAGGACGCAAAATAAATAGTAGTCATTTTATTTAGCTTGTTACCATCTAGTCTAGTCCAAGAATATTACCTTAACGGCAGACTCTGAATTCATGAAGAGTTACATAAGGGCCTTGCTGTCAAACATAAAAACAACCCATTTAGTGTCTGTTTTGCATCTACACAGGAAGTTTTCTTTCATTATCCACCAGCCCCTAGATCTTATTATAGCCATTGTTTAATTTGTGCGCTGTTTTACAAACGACACTTGTACAGGCCTCATGGGGCTGCTGATAGAAGTGAGGCTGTCTCCTTCCCTTGTGTCAATTCTTTTGTGAACCTTTGTAATTAACCACTTAACAAATTGAGGAAAATGAATCTGTGGTTGTGAAGTGCTCACTGGTGCTAAGTCAACCATGTGACAGTCCAAAAGTCATGGCACTCAGCTGTCCAAAGGGTTAACAAAACCTCATTATCGTAGGTTAATACATAGAAATGAGGTATACGGTCACCAAGAGAACCTAGAAAAGTTAGAACCATTTTGTTTGGTTGAAATACGTATCATTCTTCAAATTGAAGAGCTTCTACTCCAGTGTCTTTCTGGGAGGAAGTTACCAAATTATACAATAGAGTAAGTCACATGTCATGACTTAAAGCCTATGCTGGCCAACTCCCAGAGTTTTATCTATGGGACTTCATAGGCAGAACGTCAACTCAAAAGTTGTCTGTTGCAGCGAAAAATGTGTCCCAGCTTTTAGCATGTCACATTTCTCATGTTCCTGTAAGATACACCACGGTTAATTTTCTGACATTAGCTTAAATAAGTAATGCTATTTCTAAAAAAAAATATAGCCTACACTCATACACACTTTTTCCCTTCAAAATATTTTAGCCTTTTTTGTCTTGTCAAATGAAAAACAATATCTTCTTTCAGTTTTTAGTAATCAAAATCTGACATTTTATTTCCTGTGTTTGGCTTTTCTTTTTTTCTGTGCAAACATGATTTTTTTAAAAAAAAAAAGTGGAATTTTTTTGGTCAAAAAATGTTTTTTTGCTTAGAATTTTTAAGTTGGATTATTGTCTACTGATTCTATTGTCAATATAGTAAAAGGATTTCAGGATATTAATTTCATATGTGTGTGCATATATATATACACACACACTTTTATGTATTAACACATATCGGTAGATGTCCACCCAGAGTTCCCTATGCTTACAGCTATTAATATATATATAATATAAGGTGTGTAAACTCATTTACATTAAGGGTGTTTTATTTCCTGCAGAAGCAACCTTTGAACCAGGAGTAGGAATCAGAATCTCCCCCATTCTCAGGTGAGTGATTTAACTACTGAGCCCAATTAGTCATGACATCTTCTTCCTGTGTAGTAGGAGGACACCAGTAAGGGAAGGGGAGCAAGCTCTCCCCCCTTACCCTGAACAGATGGTTGCTCATTGATTAGGGCATCCCTTGAGAGGTGGGAATGGTGGGTTTGAACCTCTGCCAAGGGAAGGGGAATTAAATTCTTTAAAGTGGGTCTTCTAGCCACTGAAAAGGAAAGCTGCAGTGTGAAGACATTTTGCAAAAAACCTGCTTTTTGAAAGGGATATAATGCAGTGATCTGAAACTGGAAAGATGATTTCAGAGTGTGAATTCAGGTTGATGTTGGCTCTTCATTGAGCAGGGCCCCTGAGCTGCTGGCATATAAAACACATTCCTCTTCTATGCATTTAAGATTAGCCAGCCAGGGCAATGTGACCCCCAGTAAACTGGTTCTTGTAATTGTTCTGTTCACACTTCTGCTATAAGGTACCTAGCATTGTTCAGATACTCTGGGAGGGGTTTAAATCCAGAACACGGCTCCGTGGATTTCACTTCAAGCTTTTATATTACTAAATTTTACATTTCCAAAAAGATTTCTATACTATAGGAAAGCTCACCAGCAGTGAATTCAGTTGTGGAAGCACTCACTTTTCTCTGTATATATCGCGTTGATACGGACAGCCCCATACCAACACAATATATACAGATTTTAAGAACCAAGACCTATGTTTAGAATAGAATCACCTAGGTTGGAAAAGACCTTTGAGATCATTGAGTCCAACCATGAACTTAGCACTGCCAAAACCACCACTAAACCACGTCCCTCAGCACCATGTCTGCACATCTCTTAAATACCTCCAGGGATGGCAATTCCACCACTTCCCTGGGCAGCCTGTTCCAATGCTTGATAAACCTTTTGGTGAAGAATTTTTTTCTAACATCCAATCTAAACCTCCCCTGGCACTACTTGAGGCCATTTCCTCTTGTCCTATCACTTGTTACTTGGGAGAAGAGAATGACACCCACCTCTCTATAACCTCCTTTCAGGTAATTGTAGAGACCAAGAATGCCTCCCCTCAGCCTCCTTTTCTCCAGGCTAAACATCCCCAGTTCCCTCAGCCGCTCCTCATAAGACTTGTGCTCTAGACCCTTCACCAGCTTCCTTGCCCTTCTCCAGCACCTCAATGTCTTTCTTGTAGTGAGGGGCCCAAAACTGAACACAGTATTCAAGGTGGGGCCTCACCAGTGCTGAAAACTGGGGGACGATCACTTCCCTAATCCTGCTGGCCGCACTATTCCTGATACAAGCCATGATTTGAGTAGGATGGTGAAGAAAGTATTTCTCTTCAGAGGTCCATCTGGAGCAGACAGAGATGTGAATATTAATAATAGGATTGTGTTTGTGTTCTTTGGGTTGGTAAAAGGAAAAGAAGGGGTACTTTGCCCACCCAGTGGTTAGTGACGCCAAGTAGTTCTGCAAGAAGGTGGAGCACACTTCCCACTGTGCAGGCAAATTCCAATCTTCATGACTGCACAGCTCGGTGGTTGTGGTATGCTGTTAGCAATAGACACTTGATTCCTGAACACATGCAGCAGCAAATGAGACTGGGGCTGTGCGTGTCGTAAAAAAGCTGGCACATAACAAGATATGCAGCATTTTAGCATTCTTCCATCCTCTCAATGACTCGCACTGCCGTGGCATCACCGCCTGTCACGAGATTCTTCCTTGGTCAGTATCAGCTGGGCAGTCCTAACAGGAAAGAGGCTGGAAAATTCTTAAAACAGATGTAGTGCAGTATATACCTTTCCTAACGTGAAAGGAAGGTTGGTAGACAGAGAAAGCACATAGGTGAGACTGGGCACGGTGGGGTTGGCCATGGCAGAACAGACACCTAGATGGGCTTTGTGACTGGATATAGTAGTGATAATGACGGAAACAGCTTCACATCCTGAAGGTGTGAAACCAAAGAGCCAAGGCGAGCAGAAGACTACTCATGGCTGTAGAGGATAGCGTGGTCTGGACAGCTGAGGACAGATGCAGGAGTGCAGAATCTGAAGGGAGAGGGAGATGCGAAATAATACCCACCTTGCACCATCAGTAGTGGCACACATACCAGGGAGCTATCTAGGGGATAGCAGGTCCCTGTCTTAACAAAAATTCTGCTTTACAGTCCGCCTCTGGAACACAGTCTTTATTGTAAGTGCTTCCCACTTCCTTTATCTTTTGAGTCGTAAACTCCTCGGAGGCTAATGAGGGAGGTAGCGGTATTATTTTCTCTGAATGTGGTATGTACCTACATTTTCTAGCTTGATATTATTCCACCTGACTACAGAGAATTAAATCAAAGAGGCTGCTAGGGAAAAACCAAGCTAGAAACAAAACAACAACAGAGATGAGCTATCTCCAGAGAAATGCCAAGCGACAGGGAAGAAGGCAGGGAGCTATTAACTGTGAGACAGGCACCTGCTTGTCTCCAGTCAGGCTAACAGGTGTATTTTCCCTGACCAAAGCCTCAGAGAAAAAGAAAATTAAATTGTTTAGAAAAGAAATAAATCCCTGGCTAAAGAAGGGTGGTGTGGGGAGGGTTTAGTTGAAAAAAATGCTGCAGGGAGACAGTGAAAGGAAAGTAGGGGAAGCAGCAACTGCCTGTAAGGCTAGGAAAGGGGTGTCCACCTCAAAAAAAAGCTTAACAAAACTCACAGGAATAAGCAAGATTCAGAACTAGGTCTTCTGCTGTTTTATCTCCCTTCTCAGAATGCTTTGTACTCTGCAATGAATAGATAATGCTCTGTTTCGAAGAAGCGGCCTTGCAGGTGCCAAATACAGCTGGATTTGCTGCTTTTTCACAGGTGAAAAACAGAGGGCTGTAGCACAATGATCTAGTCTAGGGACCATGTGAGTATATCTAGAGAGGGGCTGTGAAACCTCTCACTAACAGGATACATTTGGGAGAGATAAAAAGGACCTACAATACAGCTCACTATAATAGTGACAGCCGTAGTTTGGACTGCTGGAAGTTGTACTCTTTTGTTTCTCTCAGATTCTGTTCTGGACCCGAGAGAACCAGATGTCATATAGGCTGGGTGCAGCGGGGTCATCTATACTTTTTTAACTGTGCAAATTGCACAGAGGCGTGAGAGTATCGCAAGAACAAAGAAGAAGAAAAAATAACAGCTCAGTATCCCACCTACTTTGGAAATAACTGGAGAACTCATCCTGGAGACTTGCAGAGATTTGGGGCCCTGGAAGACGAAAGATATTTTAATAAGAGTTCTTTAGGGCTGTGAATGTTCATTGACCTGATAAGCACTTTCACTTCTAAATAACTATTGAAATCCACTGTGAGTCAGTAATAACCGAAAGTGACTGCTGACTTAGTTCCATCTATAGCCTAGAAGATCCATATACATCATAGGGGTCATTTCCATGCTTACGTATTGGAAGCCTCACTAATGAAATGATGATGAAAGGAAGAGAATAGTAACATATTATTCTAGAAGACATTCTCATTGTGGAAAAAGCAAGGTGTTTCAGAAGGATGACATGCTGAAGCTTCTTCTGCTACAAACTTCACCACGCTTATTCCGTGACTATAGAATATTCATACTACTTTGATTCTGAACTTGGTAGGTTACGTAAACACTGAATTCTCTTGTAAAACATATATATACACACACATATGAAATAACTACACATGAACACACACACACACACAACTTAACTGTACAGTTTTCCTTTCCCCATTTAATTGTTGCATTATTGAGCCATATTGACTTATATCTCTTCTAAGTGTGCATCATACAAGTAACTTACAATTTACTCTGTGTTATTAATTCCCTCTGGCAAGTTGAAATTTTAAATAAAATGGCCTAGAATATATGATCATGATGAATTGAAACAAATTAGACATATTACTCCATGTAGGAGGCAGTATTGACCTATTCTAAAATGCATTATTGGACCAATTTTAAACCAGAAGAATAACAGCAATTGATTAGCAGCTGTTGGAATGCATCTTACATCAATACATAAGTGTATTTTCGACAGTTTTCAGGGGGCTGTTACAAAAACTCATCTGCAGCCTTAATTTTGTTCCCTCCTCCTCCATGTAGTTTTAATATGTTTATCTGCTAATACCAAGGTGCGAAGGGGCATATCCTCTGGACTCCATCCTACTCTCAGTGCTACTGGCTTAAATGACTTAGAAGGAAATGGGGTTATTCGGGATTCGCACTGGCTAATCAAGAGACGAGGATCGTCCTTTGTGCTTCCTTTCAGAAGGAACTCTGCTTTATTGGGTAAGATTCCCTTGCAGAGATATACATTAGAAATAACTTTAAAAAGTCAAGCAAAAAGCAGGAGGAATGAAGGTTTTTGTCACTCTTCAGCTACATCTGCCCTGCTATTTGTTGGACTAGTCACATTAACAAGAAACTCTTTGAAAATCTCCAGGCCACAAAGCTACTCAAAAAAGAACAAATAATAAAAATCAATATTTGAGAGAGATTTTGTTTTCCCAGTATCAGGAATAAAAGCATTTAGAATATTCTTTATTAAAATGCAAGGTAACAACAACAACAATCACTGTTCATTAATCTCTTTATGCAGTTGAATTAATGCCCCTTTATATGTACTTACAGTCTCTAATAAACACACAATAATTTCTGTCACTTTCTATCTAATTTCTATCAGTTAAAGAGCAAAGGTTGCTTTGCCGGTAAGGGTAAAATAGAAGTAAATTATTTAGTTAAAGATTAAAAGACGTCTATGCTACAACAGCATGAATAAAGGCATAACATTGAAATACACTGGATTCAATTTTATTTCACAGCTTTTTACATACAAATAAAATCTCTGTGTGTGCGTGCGTACACACTCATTTTAAATATGCAATAAGAGGCATTTTTCACCTAGAATGAATTGTATTTGTCATTTGGTACAAAGCCTCTTTCAGAGAAATCGTTGATTTTTCGCAGAGGTTTCTATACCTCTCATTCCTTTTGTATTATTTCAATCAGCAATGGGTATACATCTTTGTTAGCCTAATTTGGGGGCCTACAGAGCAGGAAGAAGGAAAGCACAAAGGAACACACTTGACATATTGGTCTATTTGCTACCTCTTTTAAGCTCAATGCATACTAATGAAAGTGATCCAAACTATTCTTCTCCACTCCTCACTTAACAAGCATAATAATAAATGAATATTTAAACTAGCTGCAAATATATTAAGTGGAAACAAATAGGTTTCATTTGTAACAAGTGCACACAGGTTAATTAACAAGAAGGAGCTTTTGTGTTGAAACAAGGCTCCCTGATGCTGTACATGCAGGTGCCGTTAAGGGCCAATTGAGCTCTATAGGATAATTATGAAGTACCATTGTGCTCTACCGTTTGTTAACAAAGTGCTGCCTGCAATTTGCCTAAACCTATAAACCATCATCTGTGATCCTCAGCAGCAATTAAGTGACAAACATCTTCTCATCGGAGACTTGGGAAAACAAAAGAGACATGATAGCATTTAAGGAGCCAGATGGATATTTCAGGATGTCAACCCTGACAGCCTCCCTTCCAACAACAAAATATAAACCAGGAGCTTGCTTGGTACCATGCTGAGGGGGAGAAGTCACATCCAAATTATTAAGAGGAGGGCAGCGTTAATAATCATAGGAATGCTCATTTGAACAGCTCTTAGTGGGAAAGCCTTGGACTAGCAAACAAGAGAAAGATAAAACCCTTTCCCTTCTCAAAACAGCTGTAGTTCTGTTAAGTCTGGGTTGTGGGTTTTTGTTTTTTCCTTTTAATTCTCCCTTTTAATGTCTTATCTTTACAGAAGATGAGTTTCTTCCTGTTCATAAAAGTGTAAAAATTCTTTTTTCTAAGAAGAGGACAAACCAACAGACAGAATTTTCTCCGGGGCATAAGTTACTAATTAGTTCTGCAAAAATAGCCTATATTAGGAAAAATGATAGATCAGCACAAAGAGGCATTTTAAAACCAGAGATCCACTCCTACTGTAAAATAATTGATCTAGAAGTTTTGAGGATGTAATCTTTAAAACGTTTCTGTAAGCTCAGCAATAATTCCAGAAGCTATAAACTTCATAAAGGCTTAGTTGAATTAGTTCAATTAATTGCCTGGTTGGGAGACCCTCCAAAACTTGTAGAAGCTCTTGTTTTCATAGATAAGGATCTTCTGGGCATTTTGTTGCCTACATTAAATGATGTTGCCTAGCTGATCTGTGTAATTGGTAGAGCTAAAAGGCTTTTCAGTAACATGAAAAAAAAAATTATAAATGTATGAATTTCACTAGCTAGTCTACATTTTTTTCCCTATTGCCAAAACAACAGCATTTACAAATGTTTTCAGTAACCATTTTGAAGCTACAGCTGAGTGTGTTTTAATATACCGTCAGGTCAACAGCTCTCTTGAAAGAAAAAATCAACCCAGGGCCAAACAGTCAGACAGGCCTAATTAAGTACTTCAGGAGTAGGAGAAGCGCTCGGATAACTACAACTGACTTGACCCTTTTCTTTGTACTTCAGTGGGTTCCTGTATACCTTTGCCACTTTCCTCTGGATTTGTGTTTTTATGAATTATTTAAAAACGGCAACTTCAGATCTACAATTAGTTTTCAAGGAAACAGATGTGAGAAAATAATCACAACCTAAACAGCTTAAAAATGGCTCTGATCTTGACAGAATGCAAAATGCCAGGTTTCCAGGCCCGTAGAATTCATCACTTGGCAAAAGCATCATTAATCCCTGCGTGCTTTCTGGCCTTTCCTTACGGTGCTCTGTCAAATGTCATGGATCACCTGGAAACCTAAAAATCATGACAGAGCATTTTTTCTCGTTAACGTGGGGGAAAAAAAAAAAAAGGAAATTATTTCAGTTTTAAGAAAAAAGATGAGATAAAGGTAATCAATGTAGGCATGCTTTACCTTTGTATAGCGTTGCCCCCCATTAGCTCACTTATGATGGAAAACTGATGAAACTTCTGTCATGCTGGGGATTTTCTATTTGTTTTCCCACTGTGTATTTTTTTAACTGTAGCAAATACAGGACTGACTAAATCTAGAGTACTGAGCTCTTTTGCTACCTTCAGTGGCATCCCCAGTGACCCAAGATTCATGTGTTGATTCCTCCTCTCCCTCCTGAAAATGTTCTCCTTTAGCTTAAGAGAAGTCCTGCATGAGGCTCAAAGATGCATCCCGTAGCTTTTCTTTAGGCAGATTGATGAGGCCTGCTCCTGGCGTCATGAACGTCACTGGATAGCGCTCTCTCAGGTCCAGTAACCATGCACCACCTTCTAACTCACTTGGCACAGTAAGTTTTGTCTAGGGACCCTTTGACTTCAAAGTATGTATAGAGAAAAAAGCCAACCCCACATACCAGTGTGCCAATGGAAATGGAAGTTGGAGTCACAGGCACCACCCTGAGAGGTACGCAATGTCTGAGACTGTGCAATCTGGGGACAGCAGAAAGAAAATTCTTGAAAAAAATCATTTAACCTATTTCACTCCTTCCTTTTGGCGAGACCAGGACTTCACTGCTATTTTTAAGATGCAGTTAGGTGTCATTTTGCCATTAAAATATCAGATCAAAGCACATGAGGTTCAGCGAACACATCTGATCTAATTATTTGCCTTGTACTAAATGGCAGTACTTACACACTATGGTGAGCAGAATTCACACTTCATATCCCCATGTTTACCATTTTGCTCTTTGTATTTCATTCTGACCATGTGTTGTTAAAAACGGGCACATTATGATTCTTGATACTAATGGCTTTAAGATGACTATAGACCTCCCAAGCTTTTGTTGGATTCCAGATAATTGGAAATAAAGCACTTCAGGGCAAGTCTGCAGAGCCCGATCCTGTATTCAAAATTGTAACAGAAGTGTATTTGCTGGGAAGTTCTGACTTTTGTTATGATTCTTCATCTTAAATGACCTTGGAGACTGTCTCTTGTTTCAAGCAAATTCTAGGAGGATCTTTAAGTGATCTGGCTTTGTATTAATGCAAGGCTGAGCTCTAAATAAAATTTAGGATTGCACACATCTATGCTACAATCTCCAGTTACCTCAATACACCTCTCTACCTTGGCTAAATACACACAAAAAATGCATACGACTGGATTACCACCGTTCATATGCAATCGTCTTTGTTATCAAATCATTTATAATTTAATATCTTTGCTACGGGATTCAATTTTTTCCTGGACAGGAAATATCTTTTTGTGTGCAAATTTCAACTAAATTGTGACAAAAGCCAGAATTATTTCTTCACTGATGTATTTTCTGGAACAATGGCTGAAAGAGTCATTCATGACTATGTGATTTAGTAACAACAATTTTAAAAGTCTAATGAAAGTGATAAATGTGTTATTTAAACATCTTTTCAGTATTTAGTTTGCTACTCTACTCAAATAATTCATTAATTGCCAGCTATGCAAATTCCACTCTGTACTTACAGGATTTTTTTCAACCAAAACCAAATTTTAAAAATACCTGCCATTATTGTTTTATTCTCCACTGTCTAGACCTTTTGGAATATTATATCTTGTTAATTTATAAACACATGGATTGTCATAGCCTATATATAGTAACTTTCAAACACTGTGAAAGAAAAATACTGCTTACAACTAGAGGCTTTTAACCTAATTAGCATAACTGAGCATAAAAAAGAAATTATCAGAGACTACAACATGAAAAATAATTTAAAACAATGGCTGTGTTTCAGAACTGTACAAATCAGACCAATGGTTTGCCTTACTTTATTAAGGTCCAAAGAAGAAGGATAGTAAATAAATGGGAAATAAGTACTGTAAAGATGTGTTTTGGGAACTTACGTTGAGAGTATGCAATCCAAATTACCCAAGTGGATTTAAATATTTGAGTTTTATTTAGATCTCCTGCCTGTATTGGCTAGGAGGAGAGCTAATAACAATCCATTCACGCAGTCTTTACCCATAAGAGTAGAGGCTGAAGGCAGCAGTTCTAGAAAGCGATGTGGAAGTCAATTAGTGGTAACATGCATAGGTACAGTGTTTCCCTAGGGGGTCCTAACTTATCTGAAAAAGCAGCAATGATAGCAGAAAAGGTGATCAAGACCGACAGAGGAACTTCTTTTAACTGACTAGTTGATATAAGCGTAAGGATAGGTAGTATTTGAGGGGTCTGGCAGCATGGAAAAAAGGAAATTGAGAGAAAGGAAGATCCATAGGGCTTTCCATTGTAGATCTGATCTGGCTCCTGTTTGAAAGGATGCATAAAGAATCTCTCCTCTCATGTAATCCACCAGACTGAAATCGGAAGGAGTATTTGTCCCTAAGAAGTTTTCCAAATAATTCAGCCTTAGAATTTCTACTTTGGGAAGGAAATCTGTACCGCAGTCTACGGTGTCTTACGGGTTCTTAGCAGAACACATAATTCAAACTGATGTGACTTTTTAAAGTAGTTTGCCTTGGCAAAAAAATGTATTTATTTCTAGCAAAAAATACATCTTCTGTTCTTTCCTGCTGTTTCTACCAAACAATACTTATTAGATGACTTAGAGAATAGGTACAGAAAATCAGGCAGCTGAGATGGAATTTATCCAACTTGGAATTTGAGGAGAATTGTATATTTAACAGTGATTAGCGGAGCAGGATTGACGTGTTATGCAGCCATAGCAAGTTCTTACAATTTAGTCGACTTGAATATAAGAAACAGATGCTACGCCAGCGTTCAGCTCAGTAAGCACCTCCAAACTTAAGAATTTCATGGAAGTTCGCAATATAGCAGTGGAACTAAAAAAAAAAATAAATCCCATTTCTTTGTCCCTCCTGGAAAATACAATGCCTTACATCGTGCTATCCGCTACGTAGCAGTGATACCGGGCATTTAATTGGAAGCAGTCACTAAAGGACAGTCACGAAAAGGAACCAGGGAAGAGCATAGCACTCGTGGCAAGTCTTTTCGCACCTACAAAGCAAGTTTTGCATAAACTGTTGATGAATGGATCGGTCTGCAGATAGAAGGAGCTGTCATCTGCGTGATGACCAGAAGGTGGCATAATCTCTACAGTGATTGAGGCCTGTCAGCCCCTCTGCCGAGCACAAAAAGCAGCTTTATCTGCGGGCCAGGATGTTACCGGCGTTCTCGGGTTCCAGAGGATCAGACCTGCCGTTCATGCTGGTCACAGTTCGGGTTTTTTCTGGTCGTTCCTTGTTATATCGCCATGAAAGTCACTTGTTGGCTTTGTGCAGCTTTAGCAATACCATATATTTGGGTTGCAGTATTAATGCTTGAATGCATTGGGTTATTTTTTCCTTAGTTTCTAGTACTTAGGAGATTGGTTGTCTTTTTTTTTTTTTTCCTCCCTTCCAGAGGAAAATAATCAACATTGTTTTTCATCGCTAACTGAGTCATGCTATCTTTTAGTCATTATGGACCTGATCCTGGACCTCTGAAGTCAGTGTGAATTTTGCACAACTGTCCTCTAAGTGGTTAGCTGCAGTCTTAGAGCCACTTGCTTTAAATTTATTCCGTTTTTTATACTGCAAATATGAGGATATTTTGTGAGGGAGCTGCCATGCTATCTGTTGTATGTAGATTATGATATCCTCTTAAACTAAGAGGTGTCACTTCAGGATATGACAGCTGTTAACCTTTCTCAGGTCTCAAGTATTCCTGGAAAACTTCAGGACTGATTCACAAAACTCACCACCAGTTGCACTCACCTGTTTCCCTGATCTCTTCCTGCACTGGCTGGGATGTAAGAATGCATCTGTAGGTCTTTCTTCACTTATCTTTGGAAGTTTTGCATGAAGGGTGCGATTTAAAAACAAATTGAGTTGATGGCTCAATGGCCCAGTCTATTTCCTATAGAAATAGAGATCTTTTAATTTACTGTTAAACCGCCTTTCAATGAAATATTGGATTACCTCTGTGTAAGAGAAACTTAGTGCAGGGAACGGCTACTTCATTTTGTCTGTGAATTTGATTTCTGTAACTCCACTTCTGTGACTTGAGAAGCGTGCATGCTTTACTACAGCGCTTCAAAAAGGAATGAGAATGCCACGTGATAATGCAGTTACAGAGTTAACCTACAACAAGGGGGGAGTTTGGATCATCGCTCTCGCTTTTTCTATTTATTTTTTTTTTAATCCATTAAAAGAGCTAGAGAGATGCCTCTGAGTTTCAGGGTTTTCATTTTCAGAAATTATGACATCTTCAGCTCAACAAGAGAAGCTTCTGTTGGCACTTACACTTTCTTCCCTGGCTGTTGGCACAGCCCAGGTCTGCCTGAAAGCAGGCAGGGAGTCTCATGCACATGTGGATGTGGATGGAGGAGAGGCAGTGCAAGGGGTGAAGCTCAGGGGTCCGGTGTTGCTCTACAGCCTCCCTGGCTTCAGTAAGACCTGCATAGGTGCTGCTGGAAGACTTCCCTACACTGAATTCAGCATAGAGTCAAGTTTTGGACTGAAATGCCTTCAAATATGGGGAAAAAATTGTGATTGAGTATCATTCGTTGCAACGGGAGAAAGTTATGAAAGAGGATTTAGAGGAATACCTACTTTGTTTTTTCTCTACTCAGCTAGCCGGTAACAGAGGCAGTGGTCACCAATGCTGCTGTTCTTATCCGTACAGACTAGACGCAGACTGACACTCTGCTATCACAGACACTAACCAAACAGAGAATACTTGGAAGGGTTTATACGGGAAATTGGAATCACATTTCACCAGTTCTTGAGCTACCCTGAATCTTCCCATTTTGTTTAGAAACATGGGATGCAAAAGTCTCCTCTCAAAAAACAAACAAACACAAACCATTTAATAGATGTTTCTAAGAATTTCTAGTATGATTTTCTTTGCTGCAGTTATTTGTCAAAAGGGGTGGGGGGAGCAAATGAATTAGAGTTTTTGTCAGCATTTTCTCGTGGTGCTGAACTAAAAACACATGGCTTGATTTTAAATTGAAATGTTGAAATTTTAGTTAACATATCCATCAAAAGAGTTGGCAATTACATACATGTTGTATTTTAACCAACTTTGTTAATAGGATGGTATGTTGAAAGACAGGAAAAATTTAATTCTAGTCTTCAGATAGCCTCAAATACAAAACTAGCAAGATTAATAAAACTTAACCTTGGAAAGAAAAACAGGTGAAAACACAGATGATTTACTTTAGATCTTAGATTTAAGTACTCATAATCAGGTGGAGGTATTGACCCAAGGTATTTAAAAATTGCCTAACAAAATTGTTCTACACTTATTTTCACACCTACTGGATCTATTAGAGATCTAAAAAAAGAAAAAGTTAAATATAACTTGACCATAGATATGCAAAAATCAGTGTGAAATTTTTTTGTTTTGAAATCGTAATGGCTGCCACATGAGCCCTTTAGAAAAAAAAGTACAAGAGCTTCTATGTAATGTAAGAGCCCAAGTGAGCTATGCACTTGCAGATTTCTGTCTCACTCATTCAATTTGACAAAATCTTACATTTATACTTTGTAAAGTTTCTTTTTCTCTCTACAGCCCATTGAGAAGGACTGTTTAAAAGTATGAGGCACTAAGTCAGATATTCAAAAGTCCTTTATCTTCAGCTCTGCTTGGCTTAATTGGAGTAAAGTACCATTTTTTTCCCTATAATCCCTCGAGCAACTCCATGTGGAAAACATCTCTTGTGCTTTGTGAATAGATCTTGAGGGTTCAAACTGTGAAGTGAAAGCAATTGGGCATTTTTTATTTTTAAAAAAAAAAAAAAAGAGGGGAAAAAATATAAGAAACCAGATTAACTAAATGCAGCTGAGGAATGAACTGTCTTTCCTGTCTCCGTCCCTTGAAAAATTCAGGTTCCTTCTCTCCCTTTTTTTTTAATATAAAATTCAAACTGCTGCTGAGAAACCACCTCACTGAAATTATTGGACAAAAATATCTGTGAAATATTTGGGCTTTAGTGAAAGAGGATTTCAAAATAATTCTAATGAGTAAATATCAGGACTGATAACATCTTGCAGTAACATCTCCAAATTCACTACCATCCCTGTTGAAAGCACTTAAGTGTCAGCTATGCAGATGTGTAACTCTGGACTCATTGGCAAACTTCTCTCTATGTAGATACTATTTTGTTTTTATTGCCAGAAAATGAGCTAGATTTTTAACCTAATAAAGTGTAAAAAATTATCTACAGGTCTCTCTCCTCTCATTATCCTGCTCTTTATGTCAGACCAATAGCGTGAGAGGGATGAAGATCTTGATAGCAGATGAAGTTTTGTTTAACATCTGATGCTGGATTAAGTATACCAAGGAAGAATTAATTTTAAAAATTACTGGTTTACCTTTTCTTTTTGTCTTCAGATGTTTGGTCAAGATCCCTGTGCATTGCAAAGTTAAACTAATTTAAGCCTCGTAGATCAACAAATACTCTTTCTGAGGCTGCCTCCTCAAAATTGGCTGGCCATTTTTTCAAGCTGTGCTGTCCATTAGTTTTCTCACTAGAAATTCTAGTTGGTATGTATGTATACACTGTGCACTTAGTATAATCTCATAATCTCTAGGTTAATTAACACAATTTAACATAATTAAAAATAAGAGCAATCGATAAGGAAAACAATTGCTCCTTGCAAATGTATAGTTGCCAAACAACTTGGTCCTAGATAGCTGGAGTTAATATATCATCCTAACAATGAAATTATTGAGCTGTGCTGAGCCAATGAAGCAATGATCCTCATGCAATAGATGAAATCTCGCACCTCCAGACCAGCCAAAAAAGAGCTCTCAACAGAGACGTGCTTTCTCTTCATCTTACCACCTCCTTTAAATCCAAACCTGAAGATTGTTAGGAGCATCCTTAACCGGTTGCCACTGCTGGGACAAAGGAGGCAGGTCGTCACTTGAATAACTCAGATCAAAACCAGCTAGAAATCCCCTGCACATGGTAGCGTGGCTTAGCAAGCAGATCACCACCTGCCACGGAAGCTGGCCTTTCTGAGCAGTTTTTAAGGTTCCCCCATATCAAGTGCATTGCAGCAGTCAAATCAGGAGGAACCAAAAGCACAGATCCTCTGGGACAGCTCATCAAGATAGGAAAGTTCCTATTATCTGGCTGCCTGGGGCAACCAAAACCCCACTTAATTACTGCCCTTCAGACAAGGTGGAGACCTGCATTTAAAAACTGTATGTGCATTGAGTGAGCAGCACATAAAGCTGAAATGGAAAACTGGCTCCCTGCCTCAGAGTTTCCAAGTACATGTCCTTGAAGAGCAGAAAACTAGCAGAGGCGGCTGCCATCCTGCCTGCTACTTTCCTAACTTTGCCTGCCCAGTGCAGACAGCCAGTCACCATTGCAACTCCATTTCAGAAAGGGGGGATATGGCTAACTCCCCAAAAGGTGAGCCATTCATTTCTTCCTCTCCAACAACAAATCTCTGGCCTATAATATTTTTCAACAAGGCACAATACTTCTTTTTCTCCTAAACCATTATAAATGCATCTCTATGACCTGATCTCTCAGCAAAATATTCCAAGCTGGCACTAGGTAGTCTGCGCTCATCTTAGGTAAAGGACCTATAATTTGTTGCCACTGCATATTGTCAATCTATCAGGAATGCCAAATTCTTGTCAGTAATGATGACATTATTTGCAAGGAGACTTAATTTTGACTTGTACATGTGCCATATACTCAATAGCACCAATACCTTTTCCAACTAATGGGAAAATCCCAGTTATCAGAATGTGTTTTTACACACCGAATGAAAAGCTCTTCTTTTAGCACTGCTGTAACATGTTGACTGTATCACTATAATTTCCCATATTGCTGCTCCTTCGTAGATGTAGGTATTAGTCAACAAAAAAGAAAACTCAGGATGATTCTGAGATCCCTGTCATGGTATTTTCCTTCCCAGCATCCTGCACCTCCATTGCAGACTGGAGAAGGTCTGGAGTTATGGGTAGAGCCATGCGTGTTAATGCGTTAAGAACAGGCTCACACACACTCTGAAAATTCTCATCTACCAATGCTCTTCCTTATTCCTTTGTCTCTTTAGGAAAACGAACCCATATTTGGATTTGGTGCTTGGTAATCACCTCCATCCCTCCTTGAGCCCAAGACTCCTGGTTAAAACAGTATCAGTTTCCGAATGGCTGGGTTTGATCTTCATTGACTGGGGTATCTCCAATTATCCAGCGTAGTCTGAAACAAATGCTCCTCATCCTCAAAGCTGCAGCTATGAGCCTTAACACCTTGCTCTGGGCATATGAGGCTATATGTAATGATGGCAATTGGTAATATTGACTTTTGAAACTTGAGTGACACCACTATGAATCTGGGAAAAAAATTAAAAAAGGACATCAATCTATGTACAGTATGGTTACATTGTCCACTTCCTCTTTGTTAATTTAGAGACTGTCTTACATTATTAAAGTTAATTTCTCTTTTCTCTTATGAAACAATGACTTTTGTGTAATACTGCTGACTTTCATATTAATATTTTTGATGGTTCACAGTTGGTTTTAGGAGGAAAGGCTTTGACTGAGACAAAATACAAGAAGATACGCATCAGACAAAACTGTCTTTGCGTAGAAGGGAAGCATTCAAACATATAAAACAAACATACAATAATTTTGGGGACAAAAAT
Source organism: Burhinus bistriatus (assembly GCA_013397275.1). Taxonomy (NCBI): domain Eukaryota; kingdom Metazoa; phylum Chordata; class Aves; order Charadriiformes; family Burhinidae; genus Burhinus; species Burhinus bistriatus. The sequence continues at coordinate 375,168 of VYXH01009131.1, read as the reverse complement.
TATGATGTACAATTTCTTCTGAGAAATTCAAAAGAAACCATTATTATGTATGTGATGCAGACTCCCGCACAAATATGAGAAGTGATGTTCTGATGTATTATAAAGTGGGATTCACATTTTTACAATGCTTCCAGCATCCAAGCCTTGCAAAACAGCTTTTCTTGGGCCATAGAAAACAAACATTCCCTCTTCCTAAATAATTAGTGACATTTGAAAGTGAAGATGAGTTGTCAAAACTGCCCTATTCTTTGAGAAGAACATAGGAAGACATTTACTTATCTCCCAACTACACAGTTGGTTTTCTGTACAATTTGAGATTCCCGTGATATTGCCTTAGTTATCCCCTACAAAATAGCATTAATTATTCCTCACTCTGCTGATTTAACATTACTTCTCCATGTGTACCACAAAAAGGACAAGCACAGCGGGATTTTACTCTGTCTCAGTTCCACCTCTATAATACATGCATCTCCTTACTGCATGTGCCTACTCCTTCATTTAAATGCTTTTTTTCTTCTCTGTTAAGAGGCAGAGGAGCAAAAAGTCTAAGGTGGTTAGTGTTTTCAACTCAGCATGTCAGCAGCTGAAAGTACATGCTGTGGTCCCAAATCCAGCAAAGCACTGGGACAGATGTGCAGAGCAAAGCACACAGGTTCACCTTGCGTAGGATTACCTCTGTGTTTGCACTTAAGCAGGCTGTCAAAGGCTTTAATAGAGTACAGTCATTAGCAGCAAACGCACGTGTTAGATGTGTCCAGGTTTTTTGTGTTGTAATCAACATAGGCTGTTATAAATCCATGTCCTCGTTTTTCATCATTCAAAGAGCACCTACTGCCATCTTCTTCTCATATCAAAGTAAGTACCAAAGAAGAAGAGGACAGAGAAATCTGAACAGAAAGACACCTACAGTAACTAGAAACCATTCTGCTAACAAGGAATGAGACGAGCGTCTCTGGGAAGAACTTATTTCACCTATGATCACAGAAAAGCAACAGAAAAGAAATACTGTGTAGTTCTTCAAAAACTGTGTCAGGTTTTGTTTTACTAAATGTATGTGATATGGCAAAAGTTATACTAACTGAAACACATGTGTCTGTTGTAAGGGGTGATTCTCTTTCCTTCCAGACACTGCTGTGCGCTGTCTGCAGGTCTGGGGTTCATGTCACCAGACGTGGACTGCTGCAAGGCACACCTCTCAGGAAGCCCATGGTAAACCTGTGGAGCACGGGCTTGAGTCCTCCTAATAATCCTCTATTAAGAAGATTTCTCTCCGATTAATACAGATACAGACAGTAGCACAGATAAGCTGCAGTTTAGAAGTGCATATTTCCTTCCCTTGATGCGCTCCTACGTAGGCATCCATTATAGGCATCTATACATCAAACAAATTAAGTAATCCCAGTTTATTAGTCAGGCAAACACAGGAGTTCATCTTTTTTAAAAAAATCAAAAGCCATTGTGGGCTTAGCTATTTTTTCTGAAGAGTGACGTGACTAGACCAAAGCTGGGTTGTTTGTAGTCTTTTACTTCAATTCATTGTATGTAACAATGTCAGAAGAAAAGTTAAAATCACAGCAAGCAAGCCTCAGAAATTAGTTTTAACTACAGAACATACAAAGAATATATAATAGCCTGACAAAAGGCAGATGATTTATTGCATTTCCTAGAGTTATTGATAACCTTTAACTCATCAATAATGAGTGGGAGAAATGATGTATTCAGAGAATGACTCGATGTTCTGTTTATGCAACAGCGTTTGATGATGGATGTGTTGCAAGGAGGAACCGCTGAGCATTTGGAGCTAGGGAAGTTTCTGTGAAGGACTTTGCGGTCACCAGGAGGGAATAATAGCACCCCGCGCATTTTTTTAACAGAATGTCTTCTGGTTTTCTTCTCTGGAACAGGTGTCAATTTTTGGCTGCCCGTGAGTGACAAGTGAACCCCAGAGACCTTCTCTGCAACTCTAGAAATGGATCAGCAGGGGAGTAGTCTCTGAGGTAGGTGCAAATGTGTTTAGCTTTGAAAGACACCTGTGTTCTTGTTCTGTGCATTCATTTCTTCCCTCATCCTGGGCAATATAGTTAGAGCTACCAATAAGGAGAAAATCGTCCCTGCTGGAAGAGTGTACTATCAGAAAGAACTGGTTGGTAGAGACAACCCCCCACTCCCCAACCCATTCCTGGAAGTGGGCTAATTAAAGCACTTGCTTCAACAGAGCAAAATCACTTCATTTTGATCTCTATCATTTTGACTTTCAAATTATATATTTCCATAGAATTTCAGATTACATTTTCCTGAGTGTCTGATTTCCTAGGAAATTATTTAAATTCCATCTTTTCATTTGGGCTGGAAAGAGAAGGAAACTGAAATATAATAATTCCTTACAGGGTAATTCTGTAATTTCAACTATTACTACTGATTGACAGGAATTCTTCTTAGGAATTAGATCAGAAGGTGTTTTAAGAGCAAGAAGAATTTCTAGTGAGGGAAAAAATTAGTAACAATAACATTTATTTTGAATGCAAATTTTAATTGATGAGGAAATAATCAAGCATAAAATGATCTGTCCCTGCTGCTTTCTATGACCTTGTTTCAACAGAGCACTTGCATTCATGCTTGGGATCCTCTTGGAGCACTTTAAATGAAGAATAGGCACAATTCCTAACTGAATAAAGACCCTTCTATCTGAAGTGGTGTTTATCTTCTTGGCAAGGTAAGCACAGTCTCATATAATTCCTGTTGTAGAAATATCTAAAGAAAGATAACCTAGCAAAAAAATACTAATTTCATAGGAAGAAAGCAATTTTAGAGAGAGAGGTGTAGGGGTGTGGAAACAGTCCCACATAACAAGTTGTCTTTAGAAATTAAAATCTAAGCACTATTTAGAAGTGCCCATAATAGTATCAACAGCCTATGTGAAAAGAGAAACGTTAAGTCTAGCACTGTGACTGAATAGGAATCTGAGTGATCTTAGTAATATGCATGTATGTACTCCTGTTGTCCACAGATCACAAAGGACTTGAGAAGCACAGCTGATTTGAGGCTCAGGACACTTAACTCTCAGCAGACAGGAGGAGTCTATAACCATCTACTTCTCACAGCTGAGGTGCAACAGATTAAACCCTTCAGCCGTGTCTGCATCAAGTCAGGTACTCTCTCAGATGCAGAGAACTAGGTGGTTTGGTTTCATAAGGAGCTGAATACTTCTACTTGGACCTAGGTACTATGCCTACGACCCGTCACAGACAAGCTTGAGAAAGCACTGCATCCCCAGGCACTGTTATTCACGAGGGGAAAACTGACATTTTTCAGCTTTTATAAATGTAACATTAGGTTCTTTTTACAACCTTTTGTGGCCTGTAAAAGAAGGACAGTGAGAAAAGATTTCGTGCCTTTGGAATAGTAGGAACGAGGGAGCGAAGAAATGAGGAGAGACAAAAACATCAAACATGCTTAATTTCTGCAGCCTCCCTAAAAAGTGAAAATCTCTTTTGTCTGAATTTTGAGAACCAGTGCACTCTTCGCTTATTTCATCTAAACGATCTCACACAGAATTAAAAATAAATGAAAAGTTAGAAAAAACCAGAGCCCTAAAATCACAATGATTATAAATCACTAAGGGATTGGAATGATTTTCCCCTATTGTGGCTTGCAGCCTAGAAACAGGATATACAGTAAGCGCTGCTACTGTTAGCTAATGGAGATTCTCCTTTAGCTCAAGCGGTAGCGCTGTTGCTTTGGGATAGGAAGGTTGTGATGTCTTGCCTAAAGGGATATAAGTGTTGCAATTCAGGTCCCAAATGAGAAAAACTCTTCACGTTGGTGCCCAATTAGTGATCTGATTCCTGGTGTTAAGTCTAATGCAATTTAGCACGCACCTGCTGAATAGCACGCATGCCAAATACTAACTGAACTGCTCCGGCTCTTTGTCTTTGTTCACGGAGAGTTGAATGTTTTGTTGCAGGGTAGGGAGCAGAGCACAGGGGCAAGGGGTATTCGCAAACATTTGCGCAAATGAAGTCTGCAGCTTTGCTTCAGCCAACGTTTCGGAGCTGCTCACATTCGCTCTGCAGCAAATGGATATGGATATTCACTGAGAGCATACCGCGAGTATATAAAAGTTATACTAACAATAGGGGAATACCTTACTATCCCGAATGGTGATAAGCTGACCTATTGACCTAAGAGCCACTGCAAGAGACAGTTCTTGCCTTGACTTTACATTTTGAAATATAGAGAAGAGAGGGCCCTTCAGATACCCTAGCCTACCTTATTTTATTCTTATGATTCTGGATTTCTTGTGGATATTGTGGAAAAATGTAAAGTTTGGAAAGGATTTGAATGAGATCAGGTTAAAGGCTTTTGCAACACGTAAGCTTGTAGTGAGCTGACGTAGTTTTCTAAGGGCAGCCACAATTAATTCATTTAGATTAAAATAATTAAAAAGATGCCTGTCTAAGGCTCTGAACTCCCTCACATACCATTAATAGTACAATAAAATCCCAGAAGAATGAAAATAAGCATACTAACAGGAACTCAGCCAAGCAGCATCCTACAGAGACTCCTTTCCAACCTTTTATCGTTGTGGGAAACATACCTTCTGCCCTGTTAAAGAATGCTATTAAACAGGTGTCATTTTGAGACAACTGTGCCAAAAAAGGGCTTGAAGCTTTAGAGTCTCAGGGAACCCCAGAAAACACCCAATTACCTCTCCATTGTGGAATAAGAGAGAATTCAACTTGGGCATCAACTGCTGACCAGAGATAACAACTCTAGTACACACAGAAAAACACATTTAATTCGTATTCAGGCTAGTTTCAGGTTCTAGAGGTGTGGCAATTCTTAACAAACATGTTAAGATACAGAGGTCAGTGGACGACCATGAAACTCCAGGGTGCCGACAGAATTTTTTTAGCAAGAAGCCCTACCTGGAAAACTAGCTGCTATGTTTTGTCTCTGAAGCCGTCCTAACTTCAGTCTTCATGTGGCTTTATAGTGTAACACAGGGTAAACCAGATGGCAACAAAAGGCTCCCAAAGCATCCAAAGCACAGCAATAATCTCAAGAGTATCAGTCAAAAGAAAAAGTCGTGATCTCTTAGCTAGACACAGCTGACAAAAAGGATTGGTAAATTTGCTATACACTCTAATTGCCAAAAACAGGTGGAGGATCCAAGCACCCACTTAAATTTGGATCCTAACTGGAAGCAAGGGCACACCAAGCTCTCACAAGGGTTCTAATTGTTTCTTGCCCCTTCTCAAGTGCAGTCCTGTTACTGGCGTCTTATCTGACTTGGCAAGATTTTGTTGGCAGCTCCCTTTTTTCCAGGCTGCCATTCTAGATGTTTGCTCGCATAATTCAAGTTAGACAGAAAAGCAATCAAATATCATGTGTTTCTAAATGAAATTATGGAGTATAGCAAAATAACCAAATGACTTATGAGATGTGCACCAGTTTAAAATTAAGAACATGCACATGTATGTGGTCTTTTATCAATAGTCATCTTATGAGAACAAAACTGGGTTAAAATTAGAGCATACACTGCATTAGTTAAAGCATGCCCATGGTGTTTTAGGAAGTGCACGTAAGAGCTTACACCTCTTCCAACTCTAATTTGTGGCCCAGCAGAAAGAATTCCAGGTTGGAAATGGGAAGCTTTAAGGTGCTGCACCCTTAATGGCTCTGATGGCAATTTGCTCCTTGTCTGCAGTAGGGCCAGAATGTTACCCTTAAAGTTAAAGTTGCAGAGTCCTCTCTCGGAAGACAAATGCACTCTTGTTAGGAGCCTAAAAAGAAACAAAACTCTCAGAGCTCCCTATAGATCTTGCCATTCCACAATGAGACACAAAGGCTGGAGGTGACAGCAGTTCGAAGTGGAATAAGATTGATACTTTTGACAGTAACTATTTTAACAAAGGGACTTGTGAAATTATGGAACAATGGAAGTTTTCCTGGAAGATATGTTTAATCAAAGTTACTGGGCTGGAATTTGGATGTACTGGGTGAAATATAACAGGCTGGGCCATGCAAGAATTCAAAGTAAATGATTTTAGTTATTTGAATGATTTCTTGTGATCTTTAAACCCATGAAGAACGGATGTATTATCTATCTAATATCTATGATCTAAATCATAAAATCTTTGATTTTAACAGAACATTCTCACAGTCAGATGCAAACTCCACTTCTGCATTAATTTTTAAACATCACTCAGTAGAACTCAAAACTTGTGAAAACATTAACTCTTCATGCCACAGTTAAGAACTTCTCATCTTCTGTGCTGCCATAAGTGAAGCCAACAATATCTGAAGTTCACCCTTTGCAGCACAACTAGGACAAATGGTTTTGCTGCTGCTTTTGCTTGCGCACTGGTTTCCATGCAAAACAGAAAAAGGCCATGTTAATTAGCTGCACAAAACTCGGCATGCTCGCTCTGAGAAAAAGCAACTTTTTTCTTTTAATTTCTGGACATCTTTTGATGAGCCACCCAGTACTGACTCAGCGGTGCTGGACCTTCACTTGGGGCCCAGAACTCTGCAGCTGCTCTAGCTCTGCATTTGCCTAGAGCAATGTGCCAGCTGTCTCTGACTGTATTACACCACAGTAATGCGAACAACTGGAAGCAATAATGCGTCTCCCCATTTGCCTAACAATACCAACATGAACAATAATTCAGAAGACTGAAGATTTGTGCTGTAATTTAATAAACCCCATGCACATTTCTACAATTGAGTATCACATCTGTGCAATGGATCCTAGAAGTGTAATATTCTTTTATAAGGGACCATTAACCAATCTTAAGTTTATAGGTTTCCTTAAATCTTTTTCATCAGCTGTTAAACTACAGTAAAGAGAAAATTGCCTCTTATGAGACAAGGGATAGTAAAGTACAAAGACTGTGATTAAACGTCAATCAATTAAGGATTATAATATAATAAAAATGCTGACTGATGATTAAAATGAGTACTTTCTGGCAGAATTTTATAAGCAATATTAAGAATTGTTTTAAAAAGTCAATAGAATAAACCCCACTTACGTCTTATTATGTATCAGGGACACTGACTTAGGTCTATTTAGAGAAGAGGAGAAAAAAGAATTGTTATTCTGACAACAATACTTAAGAAGCAGTTTGTTGTCAATCTCCACATTAAACAGGAAACGTTTCTTTCTGTCATTTATTTTATTACACCCCTGACTCCTCTATTTTAAATCCATTTCTGAATGGAGTAAATAATGTTATATATTTTAGTTTCAGCTGGCATTTGGCAAGTTCATGCAACTAGGCTACATTTCATGAAAACAAGTAAGAGATCATGCAGTAAACAATATAAATAAGCAACACACAAAATATTATTTCATGTAACAGACCTAAGAGAATAGCCCAGCTGAGGCGGGGGGAGCAGTAAATGCAATGTTTGTATGTCTCTTTACTGAAGATGTTTTAGTGATCTTTTATGGAAAAATCCTATGGAATTTAGGATTATACTAACAGGATTCTACAGAAACTCTTACATTGAAAGAACACTAATAGCAAATAATAAGCTTTTTATAGTTCATATGAAACATCCAGCAAAATGCTGTAGCAGGAATATAGTTTTCTATTAAATTCTACAGTCTGTTTCAAGAGACCAATAGAAAAGTTTTCATCTTCATAAGGGAAACTCCATATAATGTACATCTTGCCTAGTATTCACTTCCTGCGTGCCTGCTCTCCCACTGCTGAATGGCTGTGGATAAAAGCGACATTAGCATATAGAGTCTTTTATCATTACATTTTTGTTTTTTCTCCTTCTGATTCAGCGTCCTTCAAAGCAGGCCATATTTATTTCTCCATCGTCTTTGAACTGTGCATGTGTTTGCCAAAGATCACCTCTACTTTACAAAACTGTCTATCACTTCCATTTCTGCATGGATCATACTAACTCTTTTAGAGAGTAATAGTGTTATGCCACACTTTCTCACTGTATTCCTAAAGCCCTCCACTTTGTTACTTTTTCCTTGTTCCTGTCTCTTCAACAGCAGGTTAATTCTTCCTACTTGTTTTCTTCTTTTAACCTCTACATAACCCTTAAAGCTACTCTTTATCTTCTCCCTACTTTCATCCTCTTTTTAACTAATTGTTTTAAGTGGCTGTTGTCTTATCACAGGTATCTTCTAAGCTTCACATCTGAGAAGTAGAGACTGTGTAACCACCAAAGGGAAGACAGACAGGTTTCTTAGGAATTTGAGTACTGAGCTTGAGAGACAGGTATTCAAGAAAGCAGACTTCAATTCAAACCTTGATTAAAATTCACCACTGGGATCAAAATTGTTAGGTAGCAGAGAAAGGCACAGACATACAAACAGCATGGCCATCTACTCTCCTTGGGGAATTATGCTGAAAACCACTCTTGTGTCCTTTTTATCTCTCTCCAGCTACCACAGTCTTTCCGTTCTTGTTTGTCTCCATAGCCATAGGATGCCCACTGTAAAATTTCCTATTGTAGGTTCCTACATTGCTCTTCCATTCGTCTCGGCCTGATTCCTCTCAAAGAGTAGTAACACCAAGAACATGATAAGCACTAAGAAATATTGTCCTTCCTTGGGCTTTATCCTTCTTAATTCTCTCCCTCTTGAACAGATTCCCCATTCCCATTTGCTGTAACTATCCCAGATGCCATTCTTAGGTCCCCAACTCTTTTTCACTATTAGATCTTGTATTTAACAGAGCACATATGCAAGCAGACCTTTCCCCTCTTTTTGAATGTCTTAACAAAATTTAATTTAAGATTGGCAAGAAAATACTGTTTATTTGCAAAACCTCTTCCATCACTATTGGCAATACTAGCAATTCCCAGTTCACCAGGACATAACATCAGTATTCTCTTTGACTTTTTAAGTCACAGTCACTATAGCAAAGAAGAGCAGGAATTTGCTGAGGTAGGTATGTAATCAAAATAATTTGCCCTAATTCTCCAGTTGGTCATTGTAGGGTGGAATTAAAATCATTCATCTTTGGACATATAATGCAGATGTTATATCCAAGCTCACCACTTCACCTCCTTACCCTAGATTCTTTTTATGGTCAAAGTGTAGGGAAGGATTTCAAGAGAGATGAGTTTGCTCTGAAGTTGTTAAATAGTCTCACCTGAAGAACAGAACAGTAGGTCAGCCTCCTAAATCAACTCACACTGCAGCCACATCATCACTAGACTCGATACCAAAGAAGGGGAGAGAAGAAGAACCTCTGTCTGATGGGGAGGATGAGACAAGGCAGGCTTTTCTTTCTTAGAAATAAATCATTTAATCAGTTCAACTATCAGGTCAAACCCTGCTCTAATTGGACACCAGACTGGAGCTGAAACGCGTGATCTGAAGGTTCTCAGAAGTTCTCACATGTGGAACATAATTACAGAGTGACAGGGATTTGGGAGTACACTCACTGTCATGTGGCATCATGAATGTGTTCATATTATAACATGGTGTCATGTGGTCATGTATTTTAGTTTTTAATGGAAACCACTAAACAAATAATGATCAGGTCAACTGTTACACACTGTATTTTTCAGCTCTGGAAAAATTTTCTTCTATAAAATCATGTCTGCTCCACACACAATCTTTAGAGTTGATACCATTTTTTTGAATGGGAGTCCTGCTATTAGAAGTAGAGCAGAATCAGATCATTGTAGTTATAATTTAAAAAAAAAAACTAAAGTTGATCAAGGAGTTATGGACACCTGGTTTAGAAAGGCACTATAACGTCAAAAATGCAATTACACTAGTGTATGAGTTTACTGTTCCATACCCCAAACGTTTTATAGTGGCAGCGTAAAAGCGACTCTGACCCTAACCTGGTTAAAAAGCTTCTGTAGCTGACCTCTTCTATTATGTTTCTTTCTCAGTTTTGGCATCTCATGACAGTAATAACCTGAAAATAATCTTCATCTCCTGCCACTTCTTGACAAGCATACTAGAACATCTCCCAAGAGATGTTGTCAGTTCACTGAAGAATAATAGTATTAATGATGATATAATAAAGGAAAACCATATAGGACACCAGTGTATGTATATGTTTGCATCCTGGTAGGAGTGAAAATTAACTGAATGATATTCCTGAAACAGTAAAAGATCTATTCTTGCATTTCGTTTGTATCCAAACAGAATTTAATGTAAATTTTGGTTGTGTGAGAGCAACCAAAATAGTGTATTAGAATAAATCTATTTTAAAATATGGTCTTGTTCTTTATAACTTTCAGCAGCCACTCCTCACTGACAAAGCAGTGGAATTTGATGTGTCTACTTTGTGTCTCTGAAGTCAACCACGGAACATGTGTCAGTCATGTGGTATGAGGGCTGGTTGGTTTTTTTTTAGATAGCTGGAAATGGAGGAGTTAAAAACCCCTCTTTAAAGAAAAAAAAATCACCTTGTGTTTCAGTCTAACTGATCACACATATTGAAGTAATAGTGAGGATTGTAGGTAAAAATAAACAGAAAGAAAAACAGATGACTTGTGAAAGTATTTAATTAAGAAGACTAATAATACTTGGGATATTCTCTCTAAAATACAGTAAAAGTTTATAATTAAGTTTTCTCTGTCATGTATTAATTGTAATAAATAGGGTGGGTTTTTTTTTCCTTCACACAGTATCTCAATAAAAGCATTTTCTAGAGTTTTATTCATTTTATTATTCATGTACTGGACTGAGTTTAAAACTGAGGTACAGTTAATCAGAAATCAGAAGAAAACTCGCAGATTACAGACTCTCCATCCTTACCACGTGGTCATTTTTGCTGATGCAAGCCATGTTTTATCCAGCTATCACAGCCTTTTTCCTCCAAAGACTGATGACTGAAAATGCCGCGCTAGCAGTTATCCATCAGGTATGCCTATGGATGACCACGGCCTTGTCTGCGATCCATTCTCATACCAATTAAGTTTGGATCTCTGCCAGCTGCAGAGCCTTGTTACGCCACTCAGAGACAATCAAGGACCTTGAATGATTTCCTGATTATTATAGATTATTGAACCCCTTCCAGCCTACTCGTGCTGAAGGCTGAACTTGGAAAAGATGACTCAGAAGTCAAAAGGGAATGAGATACTGTAGGGTCTGTTCTTTATAGCATTGTGGCATTTTACTTAGAGCCAAGCAATGTTGTTTTGATTGGGAACTGAGAGGCTGCAGAGCTGGTTCAGGAAACCACCTTTAGAGAAGCAAATAGTGACACTGTAAAAGTGTCTTTTTCTGAGACGTTTCTTCTATAAAAGCCCCTCTTCAGCCCCCCAAACCAACAGCGTTAGGATGCATGCAACTAATATTTAAAATATTCTTAAGTTTCTGGCCAGATTGTATGTGGTAATAGGACCGTTTTAGGGCATAGAAATATTTTTTTTCTTGATTGCCTCAGTTTACTGTTTCTTATACATTGTTATTTGCAATCATTTATCAAATAAGTGCAAAACAGTTATTCATCCCAAGAAACAAAAAAGCAACTTTTGTGACCCAAATTTAGAAATAGAATGTACTAACCAGTTTAAATTATTCTTCCTTACAACACCATACACTCTTTAGAATAATTCGTGAGAATAAAAAAATGTTGCTGTGATTTATTTGCATGCCAAAGCGTAAGAAGAAAGCTTCAATATGACCAAAGGGATACAGCAAATTCTACCTTTACATTTTAATCTCCTGTGGCAGATGCTTTTCTTGTTATACTTCTCTCTTCCGAGCAGTTGAGGAGAATTATACTAGTTTAGTCTCACCTATATGTAACTACTGGTGTGCACCAGACGAGGAGCCCATGAGCAAGGTTAAGGACTTCAGATTTTTTTCATATTGGTCCTATGATCACTTAGGCAGAAAAGCATGATTGGATTTGCCACCTTACTTCCAATAAGTTGACAATTTTCTTTACTATAGGTCTAGTTGTCATTTACATCACCTTGACTGTGCAAAGAGGTATAGGCACAAGCAAAAACCAGGCTCCAAATTTCTAAGTGCCAGTTTAAGGACTCCACAGGAAGTGGGGTCTAGATACCTATGCAGAAAAAGACAGATAAAAGAATTGAGATAGTACCAAAAATCTGGAGAAAGCAGTGGAATATAAGCATGACAGAGTGAAATTATTTCTTAATTTTCAGTCAGCATGAATGTTGGGATGTCCTGAACAGAATTTCCAGAAACCTCTTGCCCCCAACTAGTTATTCTAGGGAAGGGAACAGTATCCATGATACCATGGATCTGGATGACCTTCCATTACAAATTAGGAAGGAATTTTTCCTATTGAGCAAAACTAGTAAGAAAACTGTTGGATTCCTAAGGCAAGGAAACTCATATGCATATATTGCGTGCTTGCATCTGTCCTATCTCTGGCTTTGATAACTTTGCACAAATTTTAATCACTTTGGCAGCAAATTTCTGTAAAGTTGCACAGCTGAGTAGAAGGGAGACAGCCCAAAGCAAAGAGCTGTCACACAGGAGCACATTTCCAAGACACAGGTTGATAAACTCCACTAGTTTCTCACATTTCTTACAACTTCAGGAAGGTAGACTCAGCCAATGGAAATAAGATTTTCACAGATTAATAGTAGATACCTTAAAGTATTAGCTTACAGCTGTTTGCAGGCCATGAGAGACTGAAAGAGCTAATTTCCAGAAGAAAGTGAAACAAATTTTGGAAAAAGGGTACTCAAGGTTGAATGTATCTTACAACATGAGAATGAAAACGTAGATGTTTACATCTAGGTGTGCATTTAAGCAGAGATTTCAATTCATCTGTCCAAACATGGATGCAATATTACTATTTTAGTTGCTCCTGAGTACATGAAAAAACCACCTGGGGCTGGCAGATATTGTACAGGACCTACAGGAGAAACGCATAGTCTGGAAAGTCATCTGAAGGCCAGGAGCGACATGATAGGGCATCTGTAAAGGGGCATGCTAGGGCATCAGTAGACACCTATGTTTTGGCAATTTAATAGCCTCACTGAGTTGACCAAATACAAGTTTAGTGAGCCAAAGAGTTTCTTAAACTCCATTGACTGTACCAACTAGAGTGCCATTGACTACACCAGGAACTTAGACACATAGTTGACACACAGACATCTACATTACAAACCTTAATTTAGGTATCTTAATCTGTTAGCTGGATCCTGTCCCTCAAGCATCTCTCTCTCCTAATTATTTAAACAGAAGCCAGTGATGTGATCAGCAATGAAGCAAAGACTGTCTACCCAAGTGGCAGAGTTAACCAACATTGGATGTATTAAATGCTTGACATGAGAGGGGGGGGGAGCATGAAGAACTTTGAATTAACGAAATTGTGACCTGCTGCTTAAAGTCTACCTGTTGCAGCTGATGTTCAGCTAACAGCCCATCTAGCCTGTTGTGACCATTTCTTGTGTGAGCAACCCCTGCTTCATGCTGTATCCAGACTGCATGTGTTCTACATGGAAACAATAAAACTGGGACATCTCATCTTCTAGCTTTCTCTCCCCACCACTATCTTCTCTTCTTCTGTTCTGTCCTGCCTTCCCAGGCTCCCCCTGCTATGTTTTGCTGTATGACAAAATAGACATAGAGAGATAATAAGGAATAAAGAAAAAGTCTTTCATTAATGGAAAATTTCTGATATGTGAGAACTGGGATGTGAATTCATGACTGTGGTATAAAACACGAGTAGCCAGCTAATCGGATTGAATCTTCAAATAGCCACTATTTGCACTCAGGTTCTAATCAATTCTTGATTTCAACTGTCTCAGAAAGCCCACTCTTCAGTTCTTGTCTAGGGTTTTACAGAGAAAAATATTTTTTCTATTGCAGTGTTGCTATGACCTATATTTGTATTTTAGTTGTTTTTCCACATTTTCTTATTTCTATCCTGAGTTTCCATACTGAAAATAGTTCTCAAGTGTATGTACATGTGATCCTTGATTTCATATAAAAGTACATTTTGAAAGCACACACTAAATTTTGTTATTCTTAAGTAATAAAGAAAGTATAATAAGAGGCTTTTTTTTCCTTTCTTAAAAAATAAGATCTAGAGAAGATAATTTTCTTTACAAACCCAAGTACATGTTAAGTAGGCTAACACCTAAGGCACTGGAGATTTTTATTAGATTGAAAAAAAGACTTTCCTGGGTCCCACTTCACTGAGGTTAATTAAGACACTGTTATGCATCTTTTCACTTGATTGTTATAGGAAACTGTACTTTTCTGCTATTTCCCCTGCCCTGCTAACCCCTCAGACTGAGGCAAAACCCACTGACACTCTTTCTGGTTAAATCAAGCTATAATGAAATACTTTCTTGGTGACTCGAGCACATCTCAAAGGAAAACGCAGTAAAGGAAATGTCAGGCATGCATCCTTTAATTTTTTTCTTTCCTGAAATCTTGCAGTAGATCATGAGTGACTCCACAGCACTGGCTACAGAGTAGGACCCTTAAATAAAACATCACAACTGTTTAAAACTGAAAGCTGTGTGCGGGGAGGGGACAGAACCATTTTAAGGACCAATACAATAAAAGATCTAATATTCTGAACACTGTTCTGATTTTTTAAATGCATTTTGAAAGATCTTCTCAGACTTGTTTTGGAACAGCAGATTGCGTTGTTGTAAAACACACATGGGTGGATGGCTGAAACTGCGGTCTGCATACACTAGGTGAAATGTATCTATTGACTTACAAGCTGGCTGCATGTGTCAAAATGCAATCCAGTATTTTTGTAATAATAGCTAGCAGTCATAGCTGTAAATTATTTATGGAGACTATTCAGTGCAAACAGGTTAGTGCACACATCCTCTTCAGCTTGACTGCCCTGGTTTTAGATCACTCAGACATTCAACTCCTCAGAGATCTGCTCTTATCATTGCAAACCCTAAAAAGGTACCAAAACTGCAGTCATTTCAGCAACTCAAAGGAGCTCAGCCATTTGCTAAAGTTCTACCTCAAGGTTCAGTGAATAAACACCATTTCAGCCCACCTCTTTCACACCCACCCTGGCCCTGGCGATGTAAGTTAATATCAGACATGAAGAGAGATCGATCTCTAGAGCTAAGACTCTGGTGTGCTTCACTATCTTTGTGCAGAAACATGGAAGAATGTACATAGCAAAGGCCACCGATGATCTTAACACAAAGTGACGTTTCACTAATGCTGTGTTTCAGAAGATGGGAAAACGACAGCCACCCAATGAGTACTTCTGGATAGATTTAAGTGAGTAGAGCACCCTATTGCAGTGCAGTACACTGATTTTCCTATGCACACAACTATTGAATCTCATTAGCATTTTGCCCTCACCAGTCCATTTCAGGCAGCTGCACCTACCCTACACGATCAGAGGACTGGGAGTTACTGAATTTTAAGTTTGAACAACACAGCACCAGACAGAACTAATCCATCACGTACAGAAAAATCCCAGGACTTGACTGCTGTGACAGATACAGTATGTCAAAATATTTACTGTGTATTAGTCTCTCTCTAGGACAAGTTCAGCTAGTAAGAGCTTTGTAAGGGCTGCTTTTGCCACAACATATTTCTCATAGTTCTGAACTTGTGATAGTGGTTCAATTTAGTTCTGCTCGGTTGTTAATTTGCAAATGGAATAAAAGTTTAAAAAACACTAATAGCACTGACCTCTACCAGTTCTGGGTGGATAATTTTGGCAACCGCCAACTTCTGCCTCAGTGTCAGGAATCTGGATTTTGACTTTGGATTTCTCATCCGTGACATTGGGCAAAGAGAAAATCCTTGCAGTCATGGTTGCAGGGTGAGAAAAGGGGGACAGAAAACCTGTACAGAGACAACAGACACCGTTTCTCTTCTGTCCTTCAGTCTCCTTGCCCAGCTGTTGTACAACTTACACCACCAACAACTGCCCTAGCATGCTGCCCTGTTGGGCCAAGAAGGAAGTCCGTGTCCTCATATAAGCAGCTGTTACAGACTAGCCAAAAGTAACTCCAAGGCATATTCTCAATGAGAAACCTGCCTGGGGCTGAGGAGATTAAGCAACTGAAATCAGCTCTTCATACTCACTCACATCTCAGAGCTCTTCTTGTCACACAGCTAAAGTCTCTGGGGAAGAATCCGGGGCTGCTTATGCTCATTCTCCCCAGGGAATTTGGCCCTACATGCGACGTAATTCCCATTGCAGAGAGCGAAAAACGTGCTCTGCCAAAGACCCATGAAGGATGGAAGGGTGCTCAATTAAATATGCACAATGTGGCATAATGACAAAGGGTAAACACGTAGCAGAGAGTAGATCTGTCTGTAAGAAGGAGAATAATCACAACACAATCCAGTATTCGGGTGACATGCAGCAGTGCTGGTAAAAATGTGATATTGAGTTACTAACTCCTGTGGCATGATAATAGTTCCAGGTTTCCAACGGACCACGTAACAAGAAGTCAGAGCCCATGCACGCCAGACACTACCATTAGATTCACTTTTTCCCTTTTTTTTCCTCTTCTTTTCCTGGTCCTGACAGTAAAATTAGTTCAATGAGAACCTCAGCCAGAAAGTCTGACTGGGAATGCAAACAGTTAACTAACGCCCGCATCACAGGGCTAAGAAACAAACACCTCTCTCTAGCTTTTCTCTGTATTACACCTTTAATATAGATGGGACAAGGAAGACGACAAAAAAAGCAAAATCGGGAAAAGATACATACAAATAATTATATGAATATAAAATTACATAATTTAAAGGTATAATTACTGAGATAGAATTAGATAATTCTCAAGTTAAAGACAGCAGAAAAAGAAAAGCAAACCCAGAGCCCTGGATGCGTTTTGCAGGAGTCTGGGAGGGATTCTACAAATCATAGGAATTTTCTGGGGCAGCTTTCAGGCATAATTACTATAGTTGTTCAATATTTTAAAACTGGAACAAGGAATAAACATCAGAAACAAAATACGAAGTGTTTTTTCCTCATTCATACACTGATCTGGCTTTTATTACCATGCCAAACAGCCCAAATCTGTATTCCCGATGAACCACACAATTCCCAGTGCTTGAGCATCTGTTCATTGCTCTGTGTCAAGCCCAATGCATCTCAGGATGGGAAAACAGCTCAATACAGGAGGGTGTGAATTCAGAGTGTACTGCACAAACCCTTATTGTGAATGCATCCACCTCACGGGTCTTAGTGCTAGATTATCTGCAATCCTTCTTTAGAAATTGGAGAGACACCAGCACCTTCTGAAGAAGATTTATCCCATCTGAGATAGTAGCAGAAATTAATTTCCTTCTGCATGTGTCAGAGGGCAATGCAGCCTGCATATTATCTTGAATTGCCTTTGGAGCTGCCCGCATTTCTCTGTCCTCTACAGAAGCCAATTTGGTGACTAACATCAACTGGAATTGTTAAAAGCTGAAGTTAGACAGGAACTTCCCATCCTAGAGATTCAATGTGCACAAATGGAAATACTTTAACAGAAGTGGACCATTTTGATCTTCTTCCACTTTTGAATTTATCTCACATATATTTATTTGAAAGATAATTTCTCCAATTGCAAAATTAAAGACAATTAAACTGTTTTGAAGAAGGCTAACTTCAGCCTTCATATGAGCTTCTCAATAATTAAGATAACACTGGTATTAAAAACCATTTTGTAGTTTCTTTTTACGACTTCAATGTATTTTATTATTTTTTAATTTTTACAGGACACATGATACTGAAATAAGGTATAAATTTCTAACCAAATTTCAGTATTTTTAAACAGAGCAAAATTAATGGCCTGTTCTTGCTTATATCTAACATCAAGTAGCAACAAATTTAGACACGTAAATCATTTGCTTACACTGAATGTTTAGACTGGCTTTAAAAACTCTAGAATATATTGGACACTTCTGAGACAGAAACTTAGCTATGTTTAAAATTGGTACCATGAAAGGAAAAAGTTCTTTACTTTGGATTTTGAAAATCAGATAGTTGATAAGTTTAAGAAGTGCTTTGAAGGTTAATTAGTATGCTTACGGCTAAGGTATAGTATATGTTTGTCTAACTGTAGTATTCAAAGATCAGTTTAAGGAA
This sequence comes from Burhinus bistriatus, assembly GCA_013397275.1. Lineage (NCBI taxonomy): Eukaryota > Metazoa > Chordata > Aves > Charadriiformes > Burhinidae > Burhinus > Burhinus bistriatus. The sequence goes on along the minus strand of VYXH01009131.1, from coordinate 357,157 downwards.
AAGAAAAAAAATAATTTCCCAAAACACCGAAAAAAATATGGAAAATGTGGAAAATCAAAGACAATTGTAATGTTATCTCCATAGGTTACATTAAGTCTTTCAGTCCAAGCAACTCAGCTCCTAACGTTCAATAGCATATTCTCGATATAGATGTGTATGTATGTATACATGCACACCGATACTCGTATATGAAGGTTTAGACATATATATGATAATTAAAATTTTTGGTTGCATTCCTCTTTAGCACAAGGAATTTATATCACATTGACGCAAGACCTTACAGCAACACTAATGCAGAAAGCTGAAAAGGTTAATATCCTCAGTAGACAGTATCATTTCATCAATAAGAGAACTATTCAATGACCCTGTATTGGAGTGAACTCAGCATAATCAATTAGGTTTGTCAAGTAAACAGATCTGTCCCTTTGGCTGCTGCGTAACTTGATATTTCTTCCTGTTCTTACTGACCCTGTGAATGGAGAAATAAAATACCCTGAAATTATACCAGCTCTGACTGAGGAAAGAGAGCTATTTAAAAAAATGCTTCACTGAAAGTGTCTGTCGTTCTTAATCAGAGGTTTTTGTCTTCCAGCAGAGAAGGGCAGTAGGACAGGGCTCAGTCCAACACCACCGAAAGCTTGAACAAAAACAATATTTTCCATGTTTTGATGAATTAGATGCAAATCAGTTGGCAAGCGAAATAACTAATGTGCCCTGTACCACTTGACATAGCTGACTTGAGTAATTATCTTCACAATGTACCATCCTTTGCTTGCTTTATCATTAGTCTTTCTCTTGTTCTTGTTTTGGCTTTTAAAAAAAATAATACTGTAATTACTATAACACTAATTTGAAAGTAATGATTTCTATACACATTAGCAGGCTCTGAGACACAATCTATGATAGGTCATGAGATAGTGGTCTCAGACTGGCCTCGTGTAGTTTGCATTATGAAAAAAAGCATAGGAAGGAGAGATCATTACTCTGCATAATTAGCAGGCTTAATTAAAAAATGGCCTGAGATATCAGCTGTAGCACCAGCTCAACAAACCCCCTAGGGCTTGTTCATAGATTCTGCTGCACTCTGATTATAATAGTATGAATCTAGAAATAGCCACCTGGAATCACTCTCTCAGATGGGCGTTTGCTAAGTGCTAGCACACTGTTATTAAATCGGTTTGTTTGGCACAATTTTGTAAAACGATACGGGCTTTTAGACCTTTAGCAATGTGAAAAGAAAGCGTGGCCAGCAAGGTGGAGTAATTCACCCTGTGGGGTTTCCAGTATTCCTCCTTTCTAATAAAGGAGGGTGTTCAGAAATGTATTTGTTCAAATTTCTCAAGTTCTATAAACCCTAATCAGTTTGGCTTGTCAAACAAAACCCGATTATGACAGCTTAAAAAAATTAAATCACCTCAGGTTTGAATATCTACATTTCAAATCAAAGTGGACTGAAATCTGAATTCCTTTATACACCTCAGATTTGTGATATTCACATAAAATCCTGCTCAAAGTTTGACACCTCTCTTCTTCTACTTTTATTTTTGCCCATGCTGGACAACCCATAATGCTTCCTTCTGAAGTACATCAAAACCTTTCCTGCACACTACTGACCACATAAACAGGCCACTCATTCTAAACAGGCAATCGCTTTTGCAGAATGTATCTGGGGCTAGATAGCAGCTAGGAAAATAACTGAGCTTTTTAGGGAGTGAAGAAGATTTTCCTGTGTTACTAAGCCAGAGATTGGTTTGATCCAGTCAGAACATAATTGTCCAAAGTGGAACATCACTAGGATATTGGAGCTAGTTATGATGATTAAAAGAGAAGTCCCCTTTGATAGGTACATACTTTACATGTGTTGGCAGTTAAAAGTTGGGATCCCAACAGAAAGGCAGACAACTAATGTAAAAAGGGGTTTTGTAGGCTGATTGTGGGGGGATTTTATCGTTATAACTGTTATTTATACCTGTTTAATAAAGCTTACTACTACAAGGAGGAAACCAGAGATTTCATTTAATAGTAAAGACACGGCTTTGTGTTCTTCCCCTCAAAACCTGTGGGGCTGTGATCAGTCGAGGAATTGGTTGAAACCCTTGAGGTCCAGCCTATGACAGCTGGGCACTCTGCAGCACCCCACTGGAAAGGGGAGCACCTCAATCCCCCTGGGACATGTTGAGCCCACCACCTCTCCGGGAGGCTGCCCGTCGGCGCTGGATGTAGGGCGCTCTCATCAGCACCGCTCTCACGCATCAGGAACCTGCCCTCTCCAGAGACCCATTTAAGTACAAATCCTATTAAGATATTTAGATAATATGGCAAGATGCTTCTTTTTATGTGTAGCCCTTCCAGCTGATTAGACAGGGAAATCCTTGCTATCTAGTCAAGAGGCTTTCTGGCATGTTTAACGTCTTGGGAGCATATTTTTGTGTTTCTTTAGGTTACAGATATTCTCCTAGGAACTTATCTATCAGAGGAAGGAGGAACTGAGGAGTATATGTGTCTGTGGAGACCAGACAAATGTTTCTATTTCGTGGGAGAATCCTGAACCAACAAAGTCCTGAAAGGGAATGAAATATCTCGCGTGATGTATTCTCTACTGCAGAGTACAAATAGTATGCTTTTCAGCAGGAATGACAAGAATTTCCCTGTTCCTAACTAAAAGGCATGAAGGAAAAGTAAAAATCACGAAGAAAAATGACTGAAGGATAAATCAATATGAGGTGAAAGGTCAACAAGCAGCCTGCTGTTAGTCTGCCGAAAAGTATTTAATACGTTCATTTGATATTATTCACATTCTTTAAAAAATTATGTGAGAGAGAGATAGACACAGAGTAATACAGCCTTTTTGTCTCGGTGAGAGAAAAGGCTTTGTTGAGAAACATGTGCTGATCTAAAAGTGGTGTTTGTCCCTAGAGCTTTGACACCCCTTGAGGGTTAGCCATTATTGCAAATGCAATGACAATCTTTCAATACAGACAAATTAGCTATTTTCTAGAGAGTTAATTCAGTTCTTCAAGTTACATTAATTTATCACAGTTTAATTACCGCTAAAATTATACTAATTCAAATTAGAGGTGGCAGTCATGTAACACATGTTGTTTGATACCTCGTGTGAATTCTTGAAAAACAATGTTTGTTCTGTTAGAACAGGACGTAGTAATTTCCAGCTATAGGGATGCATGCATTTGACAAAGATTTTTAACAGCTCCTAGCTGAGACAGTTTCTGTAGATTTCTGTCTTCACCCCACTATTCAGACTTTTTTCATAAGCTGCAGTTTAGCCTGCTCTCTGGGATGGAGGGTGTTTCTTGGCATTTTTCAGTCTTGTGTTTAAAACTGTTACAGGTCTCTAATTAAAATACTGCTCTAATTAGAAGGCAAGGAAATTACAAGGAAAATTAATAAAACTAAGAACACCACAAAAATGTTTCTGTAATTCAAATATACCTATATGTCTGAAATGGGACAGGATCAGTATTCCAAAAATAAAAGGTTAGACTAAAAATAAAAATACCAGGGAAGAAAAGTATGGAAACCAACCACAAAATTCCAGGAGGGTAAACAGCTGACACATATGTAAACTCAGCTGAGAGGGATATAGGGAATAGCTAGGAGAGGAAGAGACCTCCTGGGTGAGCACAGATACTTGTGTGATACAAGCCTTTTGATAAATGGATCAGATTGCTGTTTTAAAACTACTGAGGCTTTTCCCACCAGTATTTGTGCTAAAAAGCTGTGCCAGTGTCCTGTTTTAATGTGTGTGTGAACTTTCTTCTCATTTTCAATCTCAGTTCAGTCTCAGCAACTCTAAATGCACATGCTATTTAGCAAACTCTTTCTCTACACTGAACAGGTCTCCCTTACCCAACATACCAATCCTCTCGATGTATGGAAAAAAATGCTTTCCCCTTTCACCTTCCTAGTCTTTGCTTGTATTTCCTTTCTTTATTCCCCTGATTACTCTAACAAACTCCTTTGCACCTGTACCTGATTGGGGGAAACAGAATTGCATTTAATACTTCATTTCTTTCACGAGTACCTTGTACAGACGCCCCATTAGTTCTTTTTCCCCTGTGGCGAATATCTCCGCTACATACTTGCTTGGCTTTGCCCCAGCTAGGACCAGCTGGTGACTCACAGACATTGTGACATCAGTCAGCAGCACACGTGGATCTTTATTCTCAGTCTCTCGCACATGCTGAACTCACAGCTTGCAGCTGAAGTTCTTCTTATCGGTGTCCCCCCCATGCATCACATCGTTCTGCTCCATTGAACTGAAGAACTCTGAAACTTAAATGCAACATTTTAAATCTGTGTGCTTCAGGATAGGCGTTAGAATCCACATTTAATAAGGAATTCAGTGGGAACTCCTAGGAACTCATCTGAGTTTTCATCTAAAGCCTACCAATTTCTAGGTACTCAGATACTTGTTTTGGTAATGAAAAATAATCAGATTTCTTTACTCTTCAAGTCAAAACTTAGAATTTTGTTCTCTAAACTCAAGCACAACATTGCACACATCCATTTTTGCACCATTCAGAGCATTGCTTGCCTTCTTTATTTCTTCAGTTCTCTAGTTTCAAAATTAAAAAAAAAAAAAAAATCTGAGTAACTGTCCTCTAGAAAGTTCCAGAGGCACCCTTTTGTTCCGCAAGTCTGCCTGAGAAGAGCTGACCGGAATGCCATCTTAATGTAACAGAGCAAGTCCAAGGACTCCTGCGATATGCAGAGCTAGAATATGAAGAGAAATGAATAAAAGCAAAGTTTTTAAGGAAAAATCTCCGTTGTTGGTTGGGTGGTTTTTTTCTCAGTACATTTCCAAACAGATCACAAATATCTTGTGTGATTCATCTCATCTAACTTTGGCCATTTGAAACCTATTCATGTTATCCTAGCTGGGTTTCTAGGCTTCCTCTACAACCAATGGTGAGAGACTTCTTACTCTTTCCAGCCTAAAATAGGTGTTTAAGATAGATGGCATTTAATGTTTTATGATTCATTCTGCCTATCTTTAGATTGTCTAGAAGCTCATACCTTTTTTCACTGACTATAAAAGGAGTGTATCCAATTAGTGTAGACCTTCATAAGTAACTTGGGGACAGACAAGATAGACAAGATGAACCTCAATCTTTGATCTAATACACTGTTTGAAATAGGAATGGTAATTAAGGTCCATGCTGGTGCTTTTGAAAAATCCAACTTTCCCCTTTAATGAAGTAAAATTGCTTGAAATGAAACAAAGGAAAATGAACTAAAATACCAGACTCTTCAAATGGTCAAGAAAGAGAGACTTAGAAAATGGTGAGCCCTAAACAAGGAGGACAAATCTATAAATTTGGCACTCAGACAGTTCAGTAAGTGTGAATATACGTGCAAAAAAAGTGTTAACAACTTGAAAGTCAGAGGGAACTTCCCTCAGTGAGAAAAGTCATCAGACCATAAACTGAAAACGAAAGCTCTGCAGGATCTGGGGGGCTCGAAGTGAGGCTCAGATCTATTATGTATTGAGGAGAAAGCCTAGGACATTTCTCTACCACAAGGTGTGAGAGGCATTTGGTACATCAAGGCTACATTTTGTCTGTGGGCAAGTATTAGTAACTCCTGGTGAGTCCATGGGAGCTACGCATGCTGGTTCAGAAGTGTTTTAGCTGTAGGGACAGATGCTGGCGGGGTAGTATTCATTTGACCTAAATTTAGCCCTCCAGAAGTCATCAATTTTAGGCTAAGCTGTGTTTACTGCCAACACACAGAGGGAGAAAGAGAAAAAGAGACAATAATTTGCAAAGAAACTTCATTCCATGTCCTAGCTACTTAAAGATTTGGCGAGGTCCATCTCCCATGATTATAGTGTAAGACTCAAGCACAACTGATTTTGTCTCAAATACACAGGATTCACTGACCAACTTCTATTAAATGTGAGGAGCTCGTGATCACCTTCTAGCACAGAACCACAGCTCCTAACTCACTTTTGTAGGCAGTGTCCAAGATCATAAGCCACTGAGAAACTTCTGAAAAATGTTATGACCTCACATTCAGAAATCCCATTGACCGTGATCATAAATTATTTCTGAAGGATTCTTTTCAGAGCTTATTCTTATTTGTGCCATTTATTTTGAGAAGTTTTATTAGAGGTTAAAATGATTGAGTTGAAACAAGACAACAGTTCTGGTAAAAATAATAAAAATAATAGCAGTCTCAATAAATAGAATGGATATAGTAATATTAGTGTCTGATTTCAGATACAGCAGAGGGCTACAGATGTTGGCAAACTTCCCATTGCAGGTGGGGGGGGAAGACCCATTAAGAAAATATCACAAGTTTTTACATCCAGCCCCTTCCTCTGGTTTGAGTCCAGCCACACCTGTTAATGGCAAAGAAGAGACATTCTGTCTCATAGGATAAGTGCACACCTCCGCATCCCGCAACCTGCTTATTCTGATGCTCCTGATGTTGCTGCAGCTTCAGCATTCTCCAGCGCCTCTACATGGTATCGACTTACCAGGCGATGTGTCAAGGGGCACACTCTGGGGCTCCATATGCCACAATTAGGAAAATCTATTGCACTCTCCAAAAAGCAGAGCCGCTGCTGCACAAGGTCACCGAACACTAATAACAGCAACTTCATGCCACTGGAATTTATAAGGAAAAATCCTCCTCGGAAATACTTGGATGGAAAACAGGAACTCATATTCCATTAATACCCACGGATAATGTAAAGATACTAAATTAATTGTATTTACAAGAATGGTCTTTTTGTTAGCTGCAATGTGTTCATGTATGAAAATCATGGGGGGTTGGACTAGATGATCTCCAGAGGTCCCTTTCAACCCCTGTGATTCTGTGATTCTATGAAAATGAATGCTGAAGATAGTTTTTGTTACTAATACCTCCCCTGTGAAAACGCAGAAGAACCAAATTCTCAAGTACATGTAAAGACGCATGAGAAACTTAATTTCAAGGTCTATTTCTGACTAGTTTTATGGTCCCTGCTAAAATAAGTGGCATTTTTCTCCCCTTCAGGAACCCAGGATTTGCAATACTAAATTAGTCCACAGATCTATTTTATCCTGTGGTCTTCCCACAATGAAATTGTTACAAGAAGCAAAGATTTCCATAACGTGCACCAAGCTCATTACACAATGCTGGTTAGCTTAAAACAAAAAATTGTATCATTTCCTTAGACAAAATTTGTCTTTTAACATGAGTAAGAAGCGCTATTTATTTTAAAGACCTTTTGATTTGTTCTTTTTGTTGTATATGTTTTATAATTATGATAGTCATTTATTACTCTGTCACGCTGAGGACATATGCCACAAGCCCCACTACAGTTTATGGATGCCATGGTACCTTGATGATCTGTTGCACAACATCACAAATATCTCTTATTATTATTTCTTCATTCTTTTCCACAATGAAAAAAATATTGCAAATTATTTACATACATATGTGTAGATAATATTTCTATGTGTATATTTTTAAATTAATAGATTTTTAAGTACACAAGGGATTATTATAATCTTCTAATGTGACCTGCACAACACAGTGATTCCTTCAGTGAATCCAGCAAGATAAGCTGTATCTTATTTTCTTAGCAAGATATTACTCCTGCTTTGAAGATTGCATACAAGGATATATCACATTCCTAGGAAACCATGATGCACTGTGTGCATTTATTATAGAAAGCAAGATTAAAAGAAAAACATTTTGTATTTGGAACTGAAAGCAAGAAATTGAAAAATCTTGGACTTTTACATAGAAATTTGTAGACAATCCCAATGTGCCAAACAGTGTAATAGAAGCTTCTTACTGTGGTTCAAGCATGAAACCCTCGCAGTCGGAGCATTACATGCTTTGCAAATGGGAAACAAAAGCTTGACTATAAACATATTGAATGTAAATACTTTTTTGAAGAGGGCTCTGTATCTCTGAGGACATGTATTATTGGGGTCAACACCAGTGGAAACTTCTTCAAGGTACAGATATTTCTAACCATTTGAACTGTTCAGACACATTTTAGACCAGAAAAACATCGCAATATGTTGTGAAAATCATATCTTCTGCAAAGATAGAGTGCAACCTCATGGCCAGATTGAGTTCAGAGTGTGCAAGTACCCTGTGAACACTGCGAAGAGACTTTTCCCATTTGTGGGTACAGACATTCCATCAACTGATGATATGTCTTGAGTAACACCTTAAAATATGAGAACCTCCAGTCTGTTCATGTGTCATTTTAGTCTGTTTTTCTTCATCCAGCTGTGTGGCAATTGTGCTGTTGAACTTCAAAACACAGCAGAGGAGAGGGAGTCTTTGTACAGACAGGCATTTCCACCGACCCTTTCCTATTTTTATGAAGTGAAAGAGATTAATCTAATCCTTGCTGTTGACTTAGTTAGCATGGAGATATGAATTGTTCTCATGACAACAACTCACTTTTCTCCCACACATCAGCTCTCAGAAGATAAAAAAACTAGCTATAGCAAGTTGCTCTAAGCATTTGAGGTCTATGTAAGAATCACCTGCTAAGAATCAGTTTTGGAAGGATGACCTGGTAGAATTTGGATCTTTGGATGGACAGTGTTTGGATGCCCAGTCTAAGCTCACAGGAATGATGGAGCAGTACAAAGTGTTAGGATTGAGGATGGTTAGGAATCTTAAAAAACGTGCTGTGAAACTAGGCCATAGGGTACAACTGTCTTCACAAATGAAAGTGACGAGTACAGCCCTTAAAATTTTACGTCTTGGATTTTGATGCTCTGCAGAAGTTCAACTGAATAAGCTCTGTGGTGTCTAGCAGGGAATTCATTGGACAGGAATTATTCCTTGCAAAAGAAATGAGGTCAACCTTCCTAACTAAAATTTTCTAAAATTAATAATTATTTTTTTTTTTAGCACAAGTAGAAATGGCAGATAAATGTAACATGCACCTCCACTGCAGCACTTATGAGATTCCACTCCACTGATATTTTAATTGAAAATACATCACCTCAATCTGAAAACAATCAGCATCTACAACTGTGGAGAATAAGAAAAATTTTACAGTTTTAAAATAAATTAATGTTCTGCTAGATATCCTTCCCCATCTGCAGAAACCCAAAGAATTCCAGTATCTTCCACTCTGATCTTAAAGTTGAAAGCAAAATCAAAATATAAAAGGATATGTTATGTTTTGAATTTTGAGGCCAATATTTGATAATCTTAGCAAAGAAAATAACAGAAACTAGAATATTATGCTGAAGATTATATCCTGCAACTCTATCAGCTCCCTGATAATTTGAAAAGAAAATTTAAAAAAGATAATGAGTACTAATTTCTGGTGATCCTACACAGATAAATTTTGTTCCTTCTAAAAGTAAACAGAAGGTTTTGTGGCCGCCAAACGTGTACATTTAATCTGGAATCTGCAAGTTAAACTGTGATCCTTGGGATTTTGAATTTGAATTGCTAACAGGGACAGAGGAAAGAAAGCTGTTTAAACTATTTTTATTCAGTGAATTAAACAAATATATCTCTGAAACTACACAGACTGCAAGACTCTACTGAGAAAATACTGTCTTTGCAGGCAATTTCAAGAACTGTAACAAACATTAAAAAATCTTAATATTCTCACTATGTCTCACGCCTTCGAAATTCACCCGAGGATGTTCTGTGCCTAAGTCTCTACCTCTACTTTAAGAATTGTTAAAATATAGGAAAAGACAAAATGACACACACGCATAATCCGATTCCAAGATCTTCCCTCACAAAACACTATCAAATTAAGACTTGTCCAGTATTCCTGTGTACGTAATATTTTCCTACCTAACTTTTTGGAAAGAAAAATAATTAACTGAAGTGAAAGACACTGCATTTTTCCTTGGGTCTTCAGTTCTAATCCACCAACATTCCAAAATTTTTATGCAGAACATGAATTCTGGTAACAGAGAGATTTAAAATAAAATATGGAACTAAATGTCAAGCAGCATATTAAAAAAAAAGAAATCTTAATTTGACCAGATACAAAAGCCATTTACTGCACATGTGCATGAATAACAGGTGTTTAATGAAAGTACAGTTAGCAAACAGAGAACCTGGAAATACATGGATGATAATGGAACATGGAACAGAACTGGTTTTCTTCCTATGTAACTGGCTCCTCTTCAACCTCATTGAAAACCCATTTTTCATCTGAATTTTCATTGGAGCCTCTTTGGTGTACCTCTAACATCTGCAGAGGGACATACACCTAACTTCAAGGAAGAGAGAGGGTCATAAACAAAATCATGATTCAACAGGAAATTTCTAGTATAATAAATCAGCCTTACACTAAATTTTAGGCCAGAAATGAATGCTAGATCCATGTTTTCAGACCTAATTAGCCTGGCTTAACAATATCTGTGAAATTTTCCTCCTGCTACCCTTGATTTAAAGGCAGCAACGAAGCAGAGAAACTGAGTCATATTCCAGTGATAATTCCAGTGAAGTTTTAAGTGCTAGTAGTAGGATTTGGCTAACTTAAGCTGGACATTTTAGTGGTCATTGTGAAAGTCAAGTTTGTCATCCTAGCCGGTGAAGTGATGTAAATTCTTCCAAGGAACAATTTATCTGATGGTGATGCAGGCCTGCAAGGCAGCTGAAATGAGTGTGCCACTGGCTATAGAGGGACCCGCGGCGTGGAGATGGTCTTTTGAGTTCAAATGTGAAGGGGACGATGGTGCCCTGCTGCCCGCCTCACCCCTGCAAGCAGCGGTGCCCTGACGTACTGAACACACCGATCTGCAAGCAGCGCAGGCAGCAAACTGTAGGGAAGAAAGAGACATTGAAAAGGTCAAGAATGATACCTCTCAGACTTAATCTTTCATGTTTTTACATGATGACAGTGAAAACCATAGGGCTGCAAACTGAAGGACAAAATATTGCCACTAAGAGCTTACTGGTTTGCTAAAAGCTATTAAGAAAATGGAAGCTATTAACATCATGCCAAATAATGGTTCAATAATAGCGGCTTAATGTGAAATTGAGATACTTTGTATCACTCTAAAACGATCATCCAAATAATGAACTGCAAACTCTTCAGCAGAAGATGGTGTTTTCCCACACGTGTGCACAGCTATGCCATCAAAATGCAGCAGTTCACACAGCTGGTTTTATGCTCGTATTTTCTATGAGTTGTAAACCTACTTTGTAGGAATAAAGACCCTACCTTACACTCCTTATTAAGGGAAAAAATCGTCTGAGTCCAGTTATCAGTAAGGACCAATAATTAGAAAACACTTAAAATCTTCAACCCATCAATTTTCAGGAAAAGTCTGCCTTGTATAAAGTTCAAAGTCTTTTTACTAGCAGGTGAACAATAAGCTTTGAAATTTCAAATAAGTGTTCCATAATCTGTTTCTAAAGTATTCTTCATTATATTATATTGGCCAAAAACTATTGTCTGTAATACGAATAATAGATTTTAATATATGTATTTGATATAATAAACATACTAATACAAGAAATATATATAACATTTACATTTTACTATAAACTATAAATAAAATATTTTATACATCTATAAAAATTATAGCAACAAAACATTTTTAAAATATTCTATAATAGAACTTGTTAGTTACCAAAAGGCATTTTTGAACCTGGGTGTTTTCTGCATGTTGTTAAATGACCAGCTGGAAATAATTGGGGAAGACACCATAAGTCAGATTATCAGATGGCTTCATAAAGTGGTACCAGTTGATAATATTGTTACAATCAACCTTGCATGGCTGAAAACAATAGCAGCTTTGCTGACTGTCTCCTCTGGCAGGCCCCAATCTAAGTCTGTGCCCTGTTCCCACCCAGAGCAGTGAGACAAGGAGACATGGAGGCAGAAATGGAGACACCCATGGAGAAAAAATCCAGCTGAAATTACTCTTCTGTGGGTTCAAGGCACTTAAATTCTGCCCCATTATTCTAATAAGCACCAGTATAAAACACATTATGTCCTCCCTATCATTCTGTGAAAGAAAAGTCCATGATATAAGAGAAAGACTTGTACAAATGTATTTATCTGAGATGCAACAACTGAGAAATTGGAAACTCTATTTTCAATTTCTTTGCGCTCTTCCTGGCCTAAAATGTCTGAACTTTTCAATGTGAAACAACCCTAACCTCAAAATAGTATATATAATATTAGCTGGACTATCTTTTGCTAATTGTTCATTTTAGTCTCTCCAAGGTAGAAAGGAATTAGAGTGCTTTGATGAGAAATAATGGTCAAATATATTGATCTGCACTGCAAGATCTGCAAGCGAGTCCAAAATGAAATTATCACAATTTAAAATCATATAAAGAAGGTATTGACCGTCTGCAAACTAATTCAAATGTGTCCTAACACAGAATGATGGCTGCTAGTAGCACTGGAATTGGGCCAGTAGTCTGACAAATTATTTGGATGCATCCTATTATTAGACAATTATTCAACAGAAATAGGATGGGATGATCAGGTTAATTTTGATGCCCAAACAGTGTGGTTATGATGGTTTTAACACAACGAGTTGCACGCTGTTACTTCGTTCTCAATGTGGTGATGTTCTCTGAGGTCATAAACATGCCTTCATATGCTTTGTGTGTCGTGTATGTCCCTATACAGATGTAAAAATAGACTTACACCTATACGTTATAGACACATACATGGATTGGTAGTTGCATACTCATACCGTACGCATGCAATGTATTTAATCAGAGCTGTGAACAACATACAGCCAGAGCAGATTGATTAAGAGGATTTTTACAGGATCACCAGAAACCCTCAATAGCACTTGACAATAATCAAAGCTTTAAACACAATAGCAGGAATTGAGTAGGAATTGAGCTGGCACCAGAGAGGCTAACTCTGCACGTCAATACTTAAAAACGAGAGTTGTTGTGTGAAAAGGAGTGCTAAACTGGAGAGGTGCCAGCTGTTGAAAGCCGACATTTAAGACTGAATCTCAGAACTGCCAGTGTTTCCGAACAAAGATCGGAAGAGCGGAGAATGGGTCGGAAAAAGCAGTGGATGGGGGCTCAGGACTGGCAATCCAGCACCTGTACTCCACTGCCCACTGCGTCAGCCTGGGTTTAATTTCCCCACCTCTCCATCAATCTATCTAAGAAGGATACTTCCTTTCCTTGTGAGGTGTTGGATACCTGTACACAAAAACACAACAGAGCAGATCGAGCCATTTTCAGCTCTGTGCTAAGGAATTATGACAATTTTTAATACCTGACCTGCCCTGATAATTGCTGAGGCCCTGATCCTGTGAAGAGCGATATGTGTGCTCAAATTTACATGCTATAATTAAACCCAAGGAGACTACTTTCAAAGCCTAGAGTTAAACAGGGAAAAGTTTGTAATGAGAAGTCATATCTTTCATTAGATCTGCAGCCATAATTGGAAAAAACAGACAGACTTTCTCACATACAAGCCCCTTTTCATGTCTTCAGGTCTTGGCAAAGAGCCAGGTCTTTGCAAGATTGAAGTCTAAACGTTATTAGCAGCATTTCGCTAGGTATAAATGCTGTTGTAAAAGGAGCTTATTAAAAACCTGAGTTTCTTTGCTTAGATTCCTCCCCAAAACAACCAAAAAATACAGCTTGTTTTCCAACTGACTCGTCAGATCAGTAAGAGCAGTATGAAAATTTTTATGAAAGTACTGTAAATACTCAGTTAGATCATTTGTTGCAAAATTGTTTGTTTTGTTTAAAAAATAATTAAAAATTAATTGAGCCTAAGCATGAGGGAGAAATTGACTCTGTAACCCAGCATTTACAGAACTCATCTGGGATATGGGAGACCAGCATTGAAGCCTCTGCTTTAACAAACAGTTCATTAGTTTTACAAAGCAGAACAACTTTCTCAAAGGATATTAGCGAGTCCTATTTTAGAAGAGCCAAAATCGTGGTGATGAGGATTCATTGGGTTCATTCCTTGGGATGTGGGATTCATACCCTCTTCCCAAAGTTAGGGGGCACTTTGGCTATTTCTACACTGTTAAATCACACTCTGATGATTTCTGCCTGCAAGAATAACTGGTTCCTCTTTGAAATTCATTGGACCGTTAAAAACAGATACCTATTACTTTTTAGAAACTATGAAAGCTGTTCATTTTTGGAGTGAACTCAGGACTTTCTAGTTTTTGCTTCTGGTTCTTAGCAGTAATTTCCATCTCTAGTAAATTCAAATCAATACATCTCTGCCTTCAGACACATGATCACACCTGTCTCTCACCTTGAAAAAGTGCCGGGTATATGGACAGATGTCAGCTTCAAAGGTTTCACACAAAGCTGGGTAAAGTTATTCAGTTATTTTCATCAGTTTCATTGAGCTTTGGGTCACCCCCACAGGTGTAGACTAAAAAAAGATCCTGAAAGAGGTGAGATGGGGTCTGTTTCTCAAAACACGAGGATGGATATAGCAATGTCTATGACCAAGCCCAGTGTAACAGTCCTGAAAATGTCTCCAAAATACCAGGTCCCAAGGGAATAACTCTGCATTGGAGCTGCAGTATGTTCCAGATTTTGATGAATGATGAATCAGGATCACAAGTTTCACCACAAAGCATGTGTCTCCCTTAGTTTACACAAAGACTCTGAGTTTTATAGTTTGGGCTCTGTCAGTGAGCACACTCTCTGGAACTTGGGTAGACAGCAAGTTAATCAGGGCAGTGGTCTATCTTGAAAAAAAAAAAAAAAAA
>VYXH01009131.1:322967-342400 GCA_013397275.1 Burhinus bistriatus | reverse complement strand
GCAGTGGTTTATCTTGAAAAAAAAAAAAAAAAAAAGGAAGTACTTTCAGGTATAGTTTTCATAAAGAACCTGAATCGCAGTTTGCTGAAGGCTGAGATCTCATTCTGTATAATGTGTAGGTACTTGTTCATGCTGTTTGTGTGCTCTGCCCTAAGCACCATAATTGGAAACCAGAAACTGGACAATATGGACTCCCATCTCATCTCATCCTGGCATTTTTCTATTCTTTATATTCATACCTGGAACCAGCTGCTGACTTTTGTAGATGTACAAGCTTGTTTTATGGCTTTATCATGTTTATTTTACAGCTTCAGTGGTACCCACCACCTGCCCAGACAAAATGGGAAGTGGGACGTAGCGAGTGCAAGACATGGCTGGTACTACCAGCCCTGTGTCTGGTGGGGCTCTCATCGCCTGGCTTTGAAGGTTGGGGAAATGCACAGGAGGAGGTGTGCCTGGCGGGCCAGGAGTTCCCTTTCTTTTTCCAGGGTTTAAGCCAATTCCACTCCACTTTCTGCCAGTTAAACAGCAAAATCAGGGGTATTTCAGATGAACAAAATACACAGCCTACAAAAGAATAAAAACTGTCGTTCCCATGGAAGTATTTCCATCTTAAGCAGCACATACAGCCATGAGAAGTCATGCCAAACTTTGATTTTTGAAAAGTAATGTTGAATCCAGATTTGCTGCCTCAGTTTACCTTGACACAACAAATGTACCCCTGAGCAGTCACAGAGTTTACAGAATCACAGAATCACCGGGGTTGGAAGGGACCTCTGGAGATCATCTAGTCCAAACCCCCTGCCAGAGCAGGGTCACCTAGAGCAGGTTGCACAGGATGGCATCCAGGCGGGTTTGGAATGTCTCCAGAGTCCAAGACTCCACCACCTCTCTGGACAGCCTGTTCCAGTGCTCTGCCACCCTCAAAGGAAAGAAATTCCTCCTCATCTTTAGATGGAACTTCCTACGTTCAAGTTTGTGCCCATTACCTCTTGGCCTATCACTGGGCACCACTGCAAAAAGACTGGTCCCATCCTCCTGGCACCCTCCCTTTAAGTATTTATAGGCATTGATGAGATCCTCCCTCAGCCTTCTCTTCTCCAGACTAAAAAGAGCCAAGTCCTTCAGCCTTTCCTCATAAGAAACATGTTCCAGCCCCCTAATCATCTTTGTACACCTCTGCTGTACCCTCTCCAGCAGTTCCCTGTCCTTCTTGAACTGGGGAGCCCAGAACTGGACACAGGACTCCAGGTGCAGCTTCACCAGGGCAGAGTAGAGGGGGAGGAGAACCTCCCGCGACCTACTTGCCACATACCTCTTGATGCATCCCAGGATGCCATTGGCCTTCTTGGCCACAAGGGCACATTGCTGCCTCATGGTCATCCTGTTGTCCACCAGGACTCCCAGGTCCCTTTCCACAGAGCTGCTTTCCAGCAGGTCAACCTCTAACCTGTACTGGTGAATGGGGTTATTCCTCCCCAGGTGCAGTACCCTACACTTGCCCTTGTTGAACTTCATGAAGTTTCTCTCTGCCCAGCTCTCCAGCGTGTCCAGGTCACACTGGATGGCAGCACAGCCTTCTGGTGTGTCAGCCACCCCTCCCAGTTTTGTGTCATCAGCAAACTTGCTGATGATACACTCTGTCCCTTCATCCGGGTCATTGATGGATATGTTCAGGTAATTTTTGTCATTATTCTCCAAAGCCAGTAGTCCCATGAAACACTAATGCACTTTTGTTGCTCTTTTCCTTTAGAAATCAGTTCAAAGCCCACCTCCTTAGTCTGGCTTCTGCTCTGTCTTTTTTGTCGCTGTGAAAATTATTCACATTGAATGGCTTCAAAAGTTAACATGTAAATGATAAAGGATAACTCATTGAACAAACGTGACACTAAACTTTTTACCATGATTTTTCACCTAACCCTTAACCTTCAATACATATTGTCCATCTTTTATTTTCAGTCATCAATGTGTTACACCTGCTTTAGGCCTGGATGCAAGTAACGGAAATTTAGGCCACATTTTTTACAATATAGTCAAACAAGGGAGTTTGTACATAAAGATTTGCGCATGAGGTCTTATCAACAACAGCTACCAGCTTTCCAGACCTTTTACACGGTAGCTGTTAAAAGTAGAAAGCCATGGTTCACTGTTTAACTAGCACCATCAACATGCAGAATTTTATTTATGTTTACATGGTCATCATGTACTGGAAAGCTAGCAATGCAAAAATTGCTCCTAATGACTGCTGAGATTCATGGGTTGAGAAAACAAGTTGCTTCCTACAGTAACTTATTTCTTAAAGGAAAATGTAAAAAAAAAAAAAGTAAGGGAGGTTCAAAATAGAGTTGGGACAGCGACATATTCAGACATTTCATTTTTCAAAGTATACATCTCTTTTTCTGTATCACTACCATAACATTTGTATAGAATAATAGAATGGTTTAGGTTGGAAGGGACCTTAAAGATCATCTAGTTCCAAACCCCCTGCCACGGGCAAGACCTGGTTGCTCAAAGCCTCATCCAACCTGGCCTTGAACACTTCCAGGTATGAGGTCTCCACACCTTCCCTGGGCAACCTGTTCCAGTGCCTCACCACCCTCACAGTAAAGAATTTCTTCCTGAGATCTAATCTAAATCTACCCTCTTCCAGTTTGAAGCCGTTGCCCCTCATCCTATCACTACGTGCCCTTGTAAAAAGTCCCTCTCCAGCTTTCTTGTAGGCCCCTTTCAGATACTGGAAGGCTGCTATAAGGTCTCCCTGGAGCCTTGTCTTCTCCAGGCTGAACAACCCCAACTCTCTCAGCCTTTCCTCATAGCAGAGGTGCTCTAACCCTCTGATCATCTTCGCAGCCCTCCTATGGACCTGCTCCAACAGGTCCATGTCCTTCTTATGTTGTGGGCTCCACAGCTGGACACAGTATTCCAGGTGGGCTCTTGTGAGAGCAGAGTAGAGGGGCAGAATTAATGTTTTTAATATCAGTTAATGCTTTTTAATATCTTGAAATGCTTCATCTTTTTCCCATTCACTGATTAAGCCTAGTTATCGTTCCCAATGAAGATTACCCATTCATTTCTTTGGAACCAATTTGTCAGCCCTTGGTCATCTACTGAAAAGCACTGAATCAGTTAGGCATAAGGGATCATATCTTGAAGTTCCTATGCAGACTTTTTCAAGGAAAACACACTTCATTCAGTGACAACTTAACCTAGAAAAGGATGCAAATTTTTGAATTTGGCCCAGAGGTTGTACAGGGGCTATCTTGTAATCAGGTATTATTAAGGTTTTGTTAATCAGGCTGTAAATGTAAATGTTACATTTCATTTTCTACTGTAATTATTGTGCTTTAATATTATCTTAATACACTTTGATGATATACAATGAAGTCTATGCAGTAAAGGATAAACTACTAAAATATATGAAATCTGCAAAATATGGGAAGAGGAAATAAAAAACCCATCTGCTTAAAGTGGTAACACTTGCTAAACAAAAATTCTGTATGCTTGAGCTACAGGGGACTAATTCAATTTATCTGTCACCAATATGCAAATGAATAGTAAAGTAGCTACTATTTTTATCTTATTCAGTAAACGTAGATGAACAAAAACTGACCCAGAAGGGAAGGCTTAGAGGTCACTGTGACAAATATAGCAATCATGTAAATTGTGTTGGTAGCTGGTCAAAAGGGCACTTAAATAGCGTAACTTCTGTTAATTTGGCACTAAGGGTAAGCTGGAAGAGTAAATTGTGTCCCATTATTTCAGCTCATGGTGGAAACGAAGTTACAGCCCTGGCATAACCTGGAATAGCTTCCACTAACATTAATAACAGTTATTCCTGCTTTAATCAAAGGTTAAATTTGTCTGTAGGAAAGATCAGAAAACCATGGCCAGCAGTGGTTGTGCTCGTGTTTGCTGTCCTTATCCATCAACACCTACAGAGCTTATACATTGGCCCATAAGATAGTTTGGGTCTTCTGCCAAACCTAAGAGAAAATCAGGTGGTTATCCTGAAATCCTGCCATTTAGATCCGATTCTGCTCCTGTGACTATGGTCCACTGCATCTAAACTTGTGCTTCCCTAAAAGGAAATGGTCACTTGACATGAGGTCTCCACAGGAACTTCAAAAAACCATAACTGGAGTGCAAAGTTAATTGTCTCTAGCATCAGAGGAAATGCTTGTTGCAGAGATGAGTGTGTGATGTAAACAGAATTATTTTTTTTTCTGCTAGAATGGAAAATCATCTATTTTATTTCTTTGTAGTCCTTACAGCAATGAGACTTATTTACTCAAATTATTAGTCCAAATCTCTTATATGGGAGTTTGCTCAAAGTACTCACAGTTAGAGCTGATCAAATAATAGTAAATATATTTGAATAATGTATTTGTTAAGTCGCAAAAGAAATTACCAAACTTAGTTATTTGGTGGTAGCTGAATTAAAAAATATATGCACAAATAATTTATTCAAGAGAAAATACTTATCAACTACATTTTTTTACAACAAATATTTGATTATCTTTAGTGAAAAAGTTTTCCCTTGCTTCAAAGATGAGATCTATTGGTTTATTTATATGACCTCAACAATCTCAGTGTTTTTATAATAGTTAAGATGTAACTATTTACTACGTAAGTAAAAAAGTGGAAGAAATGTTAAAGGAATAGAGACTTCTGTCCTACTTTTCTGATTTCTGTCTTTCATCCAACAATTATATAATTTAAAACACAGCAATTTGATAGTACGGTCAAGATGTTCAGGCAATCCCTCTCAGAAATTGCACTTCAGAGCCTCACTCTCCTGTGTCTTTCTGCTACCAAGACATCCTCAACAGGCTCCAAGGCTCTTATGGAAAAAAAGCCAGCAAAATAAGTCTAAATTCTCCTGATAACAGTACCATCATGAATACTTAAAAAACATGGTTTTGCTTCAAGGGAAATTGTATTTGGGTTGAGAATCTGACAAACCAAAAACATTTCCAGCCCTGTAATAAAACTAATGCCCAGATGTCATTTCAGAGAGTAGGTTCTACAGAAACCCTTAAATTTTACATCCTTCATGAAATTTGAGTCTGAATCTACACTTTGTACCTTTAGGACCTTCAGATTCTAAAAGCATTCCCCAAACATTTGGAAACCTGAGAATCCATCTTTTTTCTGATAACTTAGGTATGGCCAGCAGTGGCCTGTTCTTTAACGCTACAATACTGGAAACCACAGTAGTAAAGCTGGCACTTAAATTTGACCTTTAATTGTAAACTTCCAGAAAACATCACCTACTTTTTCAAGTGCTTTATCAAAACAATTAAATTTGAAACATCTCAGGAGACCTAGTGCTGGACTTTTTCCTGAATAACATCCGCTCTCTGAAAAGAAAGCATTCAGTTGTCTACAAATGGACTGTCATACTATTTTTGGGAAGGCTTTTTGCCAGCAGTATTTAGAACAAGTAGATCAACACATGCTCTAATTATATTTAGCATAACAACCTTATTTAAAATGTAAATGGTTATAGTTATTCTTTAATGTCACTTGTAATAAATCCACAGTGCATTAATTCTCCAAGTATGGGTGCATTATTTAGTTCATAAATGAAAAAAAAAAAGTCTTTTAAAAATGTTTACTGTTTACAAATAATGGTAAATACAAGTTCAGAGCAAAGTTACAAAACTGGCTTGGTTAGAAGGGTGTATTTTTATTTTGGTGATTTCAAAATTTCTTGTAAAAGTTTTACTTCTTTTCCCCCTTTTAAAGAAATCCCACCAAAGACCTAAGACCAGACAGACATCTCATGTCACAGAACCTCACCTAACTATGCATTTAGCAGGTGACAATGTCAGTGAATTCAATACACATACAATTTGATTACAAAGCAAAACACAATGCTTTACTCCCTAGGTACTTGTAGAGGGGATGCGTAATACTAAACATCTCTTAAGGCAAAACCTCCCTAAAAGAGGAGTGCTAGAATATTTTGGCTGCTTCCTCAAAACCTTCAGAAAGACAACAGCACTGTGGAACAAAACCTATCTTACAATAAAAATGTGCCCTATTCTTTTTTTTCAAGAGAGCACTTTTCATTTCTTAAAGCTTTCCAAAATAGGCAGTTTGTTAAAACGAGTTGTGCTTATTGTTTGCCTTGTATGGGAGGGCTTTGCAAATTCTCTGTGACACTGCAGATTTCATTAACAACCTCAACGGACTTTTCTGAGGTCAAATTCTATCCCAACATTGATGAAAACTAAATGAACTTTTCTTGCTGATTACCAATAGGATCCCTCTGCAAGGATGAAATGGCCAATATTAGACCACGATTCATTTTACAGAGCCCATGGGACTCAGTTTCACAACTCCCTTCAAGTTCCAAATGGAATCCAAGCAGTTCCGAGTTTTCTCTCACCCCTCACCATAACCCATCAAGATGTTTTTCTTGAAAATGTGAAAAAACATATTAGGGATTTGAGTTCAGCTGGTGATCACACGATCCTCTTGATGACTTCCTACCCCATGTATGACCTTCTGTTTCGCATACAGTTAGTAAGAAAATACAGTACCTCACCAAGGAAGTAGGCAGATGAAATAAAAAACTGAAATTTCATTTGGATTAGACCAGAATTACAGTTTTATAAAGTACCCTTTTAATACCTAAAGTGTGGAAAGATCACAGCCTTTGTGATACATAAGTCTCTAATCACTTGTTGATAGCATAAAAAGCATAGCTGGCACCTACATGTATATCACATTTTGGTGTGAAGCATCTTGCTGTAAAGGGTAGTGTCGGCCAGAATGAGACAGCCATTATACAAATGTGTGTGTTAGAAAATACAAACTATACGTATGAAAACATGAGAAAAATCAGATTGTTCACCTTTTTCATTTCACCTTTCTCATTTTACCTTTTTCATTTTAGCTCTAGGTTTGTAGCAACACTTAAGGAATGGGCAACTGCATCCATGCTTTAAAAAAAAAAAAGAAAAAAGAAGAAGAAAAAATCTTTCACTGTGGTTTAACTCACTTACAGTAATCTACCAAAAGAATGAGGGGCATTTGTTCTCCTTCCCTATCAGAAAGGTCAGTGCAGAAAAACTGAGACATGTTCACAATCACACTGACTGTACATCTCTCCCTCTTCCAAGCACCAGCTCTCCATCACTTTGGAGATGCATCTGTCACTGCAACACAATCTTTATTTATTGTTATATTAATCTATGTTTTTATATTTAATCTGGTTTGTATAACACTTCTCCCCTGTTATTTTCTCATTCTTATGCATATATTCAACTGCAGTTCAGTCAGTCTGAAAGGAAGAAGCACTGGAAATATCATATTTCAGATATTTCACAGGTGTTGGAACTAGATGATCTTTAAGGTCCCTTCCAACCTAAACTATTCTATGATTCTATGATTTTGAACATTTTTAGGTTGTGTCACCACCAGAACACAGAAGATATTATTGACAAAACAAAGATTGACAGACTAGTCACACTTAAGTTCAAAGCTTGTTTTTTAATACCTATTGTGCACATATCTGAAAGTTTACAGCTTCCTGAAATGAACACTGTCCCTCCATTTCTAGGAAGGAAAGCAGGATAGCTTGAGACAAAATTGTGTCACGGATCTCTAAGTCCAGCATTTCTCTCAAAAGAAAATCACAGAAGCACAGATTCACAGAATGGTAGGGGTTGGATGGGACCTCTGGAGGGCATCTAGTCCATCACCTCTGCTAAAGCAGGTTCACCAACAGCAGGTTGCACAATATTGTGTCCAGGCAGGTTTCGAATATCTCCAGAGAAGGAGACTCCACAACCTCTCTGGGCAGCCTGTTCCGGTGCTCTGCCACCCTCAAAGTAAAGAAGTTTTTCCTTATGTTTAGATGGAATTTCCTGTGTTCCAGTTTGTGCTCATTGCCCCTTGTCCTCTCGCTGGGCACCACTGAAAAGAGTCTGGCCCCATCCTCTTGACACCCACCCTTTAGATATTTGTAAGCATTGACGAGATCTTAGTCTTCTTTTCTCCAGGCTAAACAGACCCAGGTGTCTCAGCCTTTCCTCAAAAGAGAGATGCTCCTGTCCCCTGACCATCTTCGTAGCTCTCTGCTAGACTCTCTTCAGTAGTTCCTCATCTTTCTTGAACTGGGAGCCCATAACTGGGCACAGTACTCCAGATGCAGCCTCACCAGGGCAGAGTAGAGGAGGAGGATGACCTCCCTTGACCTGCTGGCCACGCTCTTTTTAATGCACCCCAGGAGACCTTTGGCCTTCTTGACCACAAGGGCACATTGCTGGCTCATGGTCAACTTGTTGTCCACCAGGACTCCCCAGGCCTTCCTGGGAGTGAAATGAAGTGCCCTTCCTTGACTCGAGGAGAGATACAGTATGTACACTAATTAATAGAAGCTGCTTATTTTCTCATTTTGCACATGCAAAGCCAAGAAGGCTCTTAGCTCCAAACAGTGAGAAAGATCTGGAAGAACTGGCACTTCCTGGGACAAGCCTGTGGCCAGAAAGAGATGACAGGAATGTTGTGTAGAAGAGAAAAATAAAAAACAAGGCAACCCGTTTCATTTTAAAAGGCTTCTTCCCATCACTTTTCTGCCTGAAATGCTGGAAGGTCTTTCTGATACTAGCTGGAACTGCTGTGAGGTAATTATATGTAGTTACATAAAGCAGCCTAATGCTAGCCCAGCAAATTGTCCAAAAGAAAAGAACGTGTTCCTTGTTAAATGTTTTGTCATGATGACCATGCCCTTTATTTATCTCTAACACAACATGCTTATTCTGCCCCATCTACTGTTTTCACCCTGCAAATTTATGAGGCTCTATTAATCTTCTGCCCTGCTGACTCTCTCTGTTGCAAAGTGTCAGCAGACTTTTGTACCTTGCTAATGTACAAAGTGCTTCCTATGAGTAATATCAGCATTTTGCCTTTTAATTGCACATATAATTTTTAGGTCTTACAGCTAATAAGGGAATTGAGACCACAGTTCATCATTGTCTTGAATGGTACTCCAGGGGTGTAGGGACTGTGGAAGCTCAGAGAAGAATATACTTGTCCTCGTTCCAAGCAATAGTTTCTCTCATTATAGCAGCCCCATTCACACCAGTACAGTTACAGGTCTGCCAGCATTTCCATTATAAGTCCAGCTTTTCGTGGTTTCAAAACTGTTGTAAAAATTTATTAAAACAAAGCATACATTCTTTCTGTTTAGCTTTTTTTTTTCATTATTATTATGCATTATTGTTTCTGCATCATCATCATCATCATCATCATTATTATTATTATTACTACTACTACTACTTTTTATAAAACTTTTTTTTATTATTTTAAAGACCTCATTACTTGCAGGGGAGCAAATGTTCTTTTCTGGTCCAACTGAAAACTAGCATTCCTTATATTCAAACTAGGTCATGAGTTTGTCCATTGCTTGTTCCATCTTTTCCATCCAAAACCAAATTAAAAAAGTGATAGTATGGTGCTAACTTGGAACAATGCACAGTAATTTTATATTAACGACCTTTAACAAGGAGTTTTCCCCTCATCTTGAAATGCACGTTACTGAGGAGTATTCCAATTGTTCAACCAGTTGGAAGGGAAAAAACAAGTTTGCCTTCCTTTTTTCTATGGCAGTAGATTAGAGAGAAGGTCTCATGTATCATATGCTGGAGGTCTTGAAGAACGTGTGCCAAATTGTGCAACTAAATGCTTCTCTCATAAGTATACAAAGCAATAAAAAATAAACAGATTGACTACCGGAATATCACGCCACAAGAGTGGCTTGTAAGCAAATGACAGGCTGTTTTTAGCTATTGGGCATTACTTTACTGTGGAAAAGTCCACAGAAGAATCAGAGGTCTGGTATATTTTTCAGATTCTGCTAGGAATGGTGCAAACCAAGACACCACTTTGAGCTTCTGGTCATAATGCAGGGAGTGTGGAGGCTAAAAAGTGACTGTCGCTATATGCCCTCTGAAGACACATTTCTGTCAGAAGATGACATGTTTCTGCGTGGCCTCAGAAGGTTTATGCCACACTTCAGAATGTCTCATGTCTTCCTTCTCATTTCCTCATTCTTGTCCCCCAGTTTGCCAACATCTGCATCATATTGGTTATTAATCTGAAGGTTTTTAACATTCTGTTGTTATATCATCTCCAGTTCCAGTATTGTTGCTATAAAGTGATGTATTATTCATGCAATCCAGGGTTCAATTTTCAAACTTGTGGACTTTATACTATATTACCATCATAAACATTGATTTCAAGGCACCCACAAGCATTTTCAGTCCTTCGCTGAAAACACAAAAAAGAGACATCTGTACTCTGTGGAGCATAAAATCAAAGGCTGTATACACATGGCACAATGGGATGCCAATCTAGAGATCCCAGATAGATGTCCAGGCACACAGCAGGCACTTGCGCAGATATGTGCCAGGGCCCACAAGCTGTGTAGCTGCATCTCCACGCATTTGGGGGCTTAGACTAAGCAACCATGACTCTGTTAATGAGTTTGAACCCTTCACTGCACTGATACATCTACACTGCTTCCTCTTCTGGGGTCAGCTCTACTGAATGGTGGAGCCATGCTGACAGATGGCTTTGATTGACAAGTCAGATTATAATAATACCAAAAAAGGAGAGGAACAAAGGCCATAGTTTACATAATCCTGGCCCATTCTTTTTTGCTTATTTGTGGGACAAAGATTATGAGATGAACAGTAAAATCTATGTTCACTGGATGCAAGGTGAGAAAGGCAAGGAGGGTTCAAACAGTCTCAGGGTAGCACTCACAAACTTCCTCATAAACAAGATCCTCACTCTGGCTTCCTAGCTCCTTGTTTGCTTTGGTGGAAAGATAACTTCAGTTTCAACTGCACAGAGCCTTACTGTTACCACTGTTACCATATCGCTGAGAAAAAAGTCCAAACTACTCTTTCCAGCCAGGTTTCTCACCTGAATTAACAATGATGTTGTCACTGTATATCAATCACACCATCAGTGTCTGTAAAACCACTGCAAAACAGTCTTAAGGGAAGTATTTGTGTGTGTATATACATATATGTATAAATAGGTATGTGGTATATATGTATATATATGTGTGTATACACATTTATATGTATATATGTGTTTATAAAAAAGACAAAGAATAAATACCTTTTAAAAGATCCATGTATTAGAGATAAGCAAGGTTCACTATACAGGCTCTCAGTCCATCTCAGCATTACAGTAAACCCACAACTCTTTCTCCCGTATTCACATCTCCTGAACTGCACAACCGAATCACAGGTCTTCTTACACTTTTCATTATGCCCTGTCTATACCACTTACTTTAAAACAGTACTGTAACAATTCCTACTAACACAGATACTACTGATAGCAGGAATAAACCTAGAAATTTGCATTGGGTAGATTTGGGGAAAAAGATAGAGTACCACAGAGCCTTCTAAAAAGTTTTTTAAGCAAAGAAGTAGATTCATAAAGATGTAACTAATTGTTCACAGTATAAAATGCTGATGAAATACAGACACTTCCATTAGCTTTCCCAAAAAGGTTACCCAAATGTTCATCACTATTTTTTCTTTCATTTAAATTGCCTTTATAATACCTCTTCTTATTATTTTTTTGTTAAACAATTTGAAATATTTTTTTCTTACTTGTCACAAAAATGCCCTTCCTCCAGTTTTCCTTTGTAGATGCCATTACTGTGTGTCCCCTCAATGAAGAGTTATATTCCAAAGGAACATATTAACCTTAACTTACCTCTCTAGTTACAAATAAAATTACTTCTAAACTTCTCAAGCTTATATTCCTTTAGTTCTTGAAATGTTTATAAAAAAAAAAATCCTACACTGACTGCAAGAACTTGACTTCTTTATTTCTTTTTCTGGCTCCTCTTTTTAAACTGGGAGTACGTACTGCACATAGCAGATTATCAAATGCACTTAAAACAAAGCTAGACTACATTAATTAGTGTGGTATGTGCACTTGAAGTGGGTAATATAGTTCATCCTCTGGCACTCGGCTCATTAATTTCAAAATGTATGTTACTAAACCTCTTATCTTGGTTTTATCTAATTAAATTATTAAGATGAAACTTAATAAAATCAGAGGTTTTTAAATGTCATTCAAGGCACAGCAACAATTAAGAGATCAAATATTCGTAGTTTTAGAAGACTCAACCCAGCAAGACCACTTTTTGTGTATGATCAATTTTGTGCTGTTTTTTTTCCAAACTGAACTCTCTTTATTTCAATAATGTTATGATTTGCAAAGATAGACAGGAAATTAGTATATACCACTCTGAACAGATAGGTTAATTAAAGTTCAGTCTGGTATTGATATGTACATATTACAAACATTTAAATAGTATAGATTAACAATGGCCTTGGAGCTAAAATGGTGCTGCAGGCTGTTATTGTCCCCTAAATATTGCTGTGTCACTGGGCTGGATGAAGTTACTCTCCGGATGATGTGGGTGGCTAAACACAAGCAGCCGGCGTCTTTTAGACTTCCTGATGTATCCAAGAGATTTGGTAGCAGACATGACACAGGCACTGCCTATGCCCTTCTGTGGCAGCAGCTGGAGGCAAGGCCAGATAGCCAAGAGCATTTGAAACGGCAATAGACATCTGTATTGAGGCACCTGAATTATCTCCAGACCACCCAGACATTGTGTGCTGTAAAGACTTCAATACTTCTGTCTGAAACATGGATCAAGTTTGTTCTAGGAAGAGAAATATGGAATCCCAGAGTAACCTGGAAATCAGTACCTTGCAGCCGGTCAAAACAACAAGTACCAGTCACAGAATCACAGACCCGTTCAGGTTGGAAGGCACCTCAGCAGATTTTTATGCCAATCTCCTGCTCAAAGCAGGAGCAGCTCTGAGGTCAGCCCAGGTGGCTCAGGACTGTGTCCAGTCATATCTTGAAAATCTCCAAGGACAAACACAGCACAACCTCTCTGGGAAACCTGCTCCACTGCCTGACTGTCCTCATGGGAAACAAGTGTTTCCTCATATGAAATCTGAGCACCTCTTGTTTCATCTTACACCCATTGCATTTTGTCCTCTCATCATGCAACACTGTCTTCTCGATGGCATCCTTGTAGGTTTTGGAAGTTAACACACAACATTTAGATTGCTGGATCTGCCAGAATTTTGGCACCCATAACTGACCCACCTGGCACGGGAAAGCTTCTTCACAGGGTTCAACCACAGTTACAGTCTGTGCTTCTAATTGAACACAGAAGAGCTACGGGAGCTCCAAAGGTAGCTGCCATGAATGCACAGTAGAAAGTGGTTGAGTATAACACCCACGGTGCAATGGTAGAAGGGTAGGGAAAAATAAGTTCCAGGGCCACATTATCATTATTTTGGCACATATCAAGTCAGAAAGCATGGCTACTCCAAACACGACGTGTTCTAGCGTAGCTGGTTATGCGTATCTGGACCGGAGAAACCTCCCCACGGAAAATAGAGAGAGATAGCCACAGCTCGTGCTACCTAGTTGCAATTATTACTATTCATTGACAATATTGACAGCTACAGTCTGCTTGATCTGATTCTCTGACCCCTGGAACAGTGGCATAGTAGTCGGTAGATTTAAGTTAGGTATCCATGACAGGTGGCCTCACCTACAAAGACCATTTGGAAATAACTGTAAGTCATGTTATGTGGGTACATTCCAGTTTGTTAGCACAAATATTTCAGAGAAAAAAGCCTCCACAGAAAGTAAGTTTGAGGCAACTGTACAAGAGAAGTAGCAAAAAGGAGCGCGTGGACATCACAGGAGGGGGCTGTAGCTTCACTGGCTGGGCGTATTTTGATCTTTGAATTCTGTACACAGAGAGTTCACAATATAGGAGTTGTGCCATAACTAGCTAACGTTCTGCAGACACGGCGTACTAAGAATTTGGGGAATGGCTATTTTTAGGGTTGCAAAGTCAAGCACTCCAAAAGCCAGGAAGTGTTAGGGTTTGATATGGGCAACAAAATCACTGTTAGTAGAACAAAGCAATCCTCCTCAGACAGGCTTAACTAGAGGGCGACGACACATGTATGGTTTGCTAGGGTTTTCTGACAGACGTTTTCTGGCAAAAGAGGAAGAAGATGGTGATAGCACTGTCTGTACTCAGAGGGATTACCTCAGACCAACATGCTTTCCTTATACTCAGAAACTTCTTCCTTCTGCTCCATCCTTTGCAAACATTTCAACCCACAGGCTCACCTCCTTTCCAGCTTTAGCACGTAAACTTTATGCGCCCATACTCAGCCTGTAATTTTGAGACTTGCCATCCCCGCATTGTTGTCCTTGATGCAAGTTGCACAGATGGATGCTGCTACTCAGCACTTCTCATCTGAAGTTCAGTCTCCTCTTTCCACTCTTGCTCTTAGACCAGTCAGGTAGCTTGAACCTTCTGTGACTTGAATTCGTATTTACACTGAGGCAGATTGAAGTGTTCGCAGTGTTCATGAGGCTCAGCAGTGAATACGTTGCCTGTCACAGGGTGAGGCCCGTGTCCACTTATGTCCCAAGCCGAACACAAAGCTAAGTGTCAAGAGGCCAAGGCCCAGGGCACGGACATGGATGCACATAATGAGATGTGTAAATCTGATGGTAAAAACCTTAATGCATGATGGCTAGCATCTCTAATGCAGCCTGGATGGACGCTGTATTATTGCTTGTGATATATGCATGCAGCCTCTCCGTAACTTTGATTTGGTTTAAGAGAGGATTCCATCGCCTTTTGGCTTTCCCTTGGCCCCTCAAAATCTCCTTCAGTATGTTGCCTTCACATAAATAGTTGAATTTCATTTTGACTGGTGCAGGAGTCAGCCACCTGTATGACTGCAAATATTGCCTGGTACGTGGAAGAGCTGGTGCAGTGAGCAAGCTGAGGGACATGGCATCTGGGAGGTATATGAGGATACAGCAGGTTCCAGCCATGAGAAACCTCCTGCCATGAAGTCAAGAGTGAGAATGTTAAGTACTTGGCAGCCTCTTGCCTATTTAAGAAGCAGCATTTCTGAGTTCTCACCAAATCTCTTTCCACACAGTTATCCTCAAAAGAAAAAAAAAAAAAAGCAATCCATCGCTCTGCCTTGAAAGCTGCCAGTGTCCAGATCAGTGAATGCAGTAGATCCAGTGTTTTCTCTTTGTTGTTGATGTCATTATAATTGTGGCTGCAAGTCCTGTTCAGGATAAATAATGTCTTGTACAAAAGAAACAGCAAAACGCTTTCTATTTTGGAATGAGCAACCAGAATAATACACATAGGACTGAAAGGGTGATAAGAAGAAAACTAGAAGCACATAACTGTAGAAGATCCCATTTTAGCAGGACAAGTCAGCACATTCATGATACTGGGCAGGGCGTTGCCTCTGCTGAAGTACAGAGGATTGGCCACATGCTAAACCGTTCTGTTGGTTCGGGATTGGAACAAAGGTATTAATTCAGTGGAACTGAAAGTGCCTTGTCTATCTGCCAGATCTATCCATGCACATCCAGAAAAAAAGTATGGCTGCTCTCACAGAAATCTTAGTCATCATTTAGCAACAAAAATATAAAAAGCTGTTGTCTGAATTTTTTTTTAAAAAAAAAAAAAGAAAATTTCTTTGAGGCAGCCAAGATGTCTGTCCTGCTTTGTCTACTTATATCTTCTGAGGATGTTTAGGTAAACATCCACAATCTTCATAAGGACAGACCAGCTCAGTGAGTAAGGTTGATATGCTATAAAGGACTCATTGTCTATATTCATTTTAGATTGTACCTACAGAGGATTTATAGAAACAATACCTAGGTGGCACTGAGGAGGCTATCAGTGCTATTTACAGACAATTTAAAGGAATAAACCTGCAGTTACGCCTGTGTTTGCTTTCCCTTGTGGTCTCCCTGCAACGCTTTCTAATCCTATTGTGACTTGATTGTTTCACAGCAAAGTGCTCCACAGAGGCCAGTAATTGGCACACAGGTTCAAATTAGATTGCTGTGTGTTTAGGAAAGCAGGGGTCATTTCCCATCAGCACCACTCATTAAGAAGCAGAGTGCTAAGTTTTCTATTACAGATAATACTTGTATGTAAGTGTGTGCGTGATTGGGGGGGGATTTTATGTATAACCTAGAGCAGAATGAGTCTGTGATCAACAATATGCAAAGCAACTTTGCTAAAGGAATATATTAACTATATCCTCAGTGACAGTTTTCTTAATTCTACATCTGTCTGACCATCGTGCACAAATTCCTTTTCACCACGAAGTCAAACATATGGGTGAATTCAGAAGCTCTCTTGGAAGCAGCCGAAGAGTTGGCCTTGTGTGGCCCTGGCTCCTGTGAATTTTAATCAGGCTCTCAGCGTTAATTGCATATCAGCCAAATTTCAGTTCTGGTATACTGAAGGTCCCAGTCAGTTCCTGCACATTTGCTGTGGGGAAAAAAGAGAAGCCAGGTTTCATAAATGAAGTGGTTGGGCCCCAGATTAACTGAAGGGAGAGGGATAATGTCAGTATGCACCAGAAAGGAGAGTGAAGGGCAAACAGGATTAAGAAAAAAAAAGAAAGAAGAAAAAATCTGTTAAGAGGAGCCAGTTAGCAAACACCCTATGCCACAAGCTCAATTGTTCCTGGCGACAAATAACTAATCATTCGATACTGTTTAAACAGAGGAGAGGTATTTGGGTAATTCTTGCCTCACCTGAGATACCCTGGGCACCTGACTTTCCTCAAATGCTGAGTCTTTTCCTCTAGGATGACTAAGGGAGGTGTCTATCTATGTCCTGCCCCTGGCTCCTTCAGAACCAAAAAGCAGGCACGGCAGCACTCGTGCCTCCGGGGAAATCTCACTTGCTAGGCTTGCATCAACCATTTTTAACTCACACATTATCATTACTGTGGTATAGCCCCTGTTTTGCATAATAGCCTGGCGGTTAGAGGTCTCCTGCCAGAAAGAGGACACCCGGGGTGTAGCTTGAGGCGGCTGCAATCCTACACCCCCTCCACTGCAGAGGAGTCCCGTGGGCAAAGAGTGCTAGCCTTATACCTAGTGAGAGTATTTTCTGCTCCTTAATGAACCGTGGGGAGGGGGAGGGAAGGTCACTGCGTGGAAACTGCACGAGGTCGGATGGAAAGCCAGCGGATGAGTACGCAGCACTCCGGCTCAGTGGCAGCAGGTTCACCTGAGAGCAGCAGATCTGAAGTGTTGGTCCATGCCCTGAGGAGTGGGTACGTATTTCACATGACACCTTGGAATTAACCCCTGGAGGACTCCCCATTCCGCCTGGTCACTTAATTTCATGAACCTGTTTCAAGTTTCAAATCCCAGCTTTACAGAAGTGTCACGCAGGAGAGAGATGGAATCTGACATGTGTGCCTCTCGCTGTTGCCTGCTCCATCTCTAGTGGATCCTTATCTAGTGGATCTATATTAGCACCTTCCTGAACTCTTCCTCCATTCGCCGGGTGCAGAGCTGATGCGCTGAGGTCAGCCTTGCAAATTCTGCTCTTAGAGCACCATGCAGAAGGTGGCCCTGTTCTTAAAACTACATTCTTCTTCCCCTCATGTGGCTACTAATTACAATGTTTCTTGCACTCTTCCCCAAGTCCTGAAGTCTCCCATGGTGGGGACAGAACCTCATCAGAAAGGCCTGGATGGGCCAACGCAGGGCCACATCCTGTAGCTTGTGGACACTACATTTTTGGACTCCAGTAATATCCAAAAATGCATACCTAAAAAAGATTATAAGGACAAAGTGTACAAACACACAGGGTCCTTTCCCTAGCCCTCTCCTGGTCCCACCTTGTTTCAGGTATGGGACTTCCTGAAATCATCTGGGACTCTATGTCTCTAGTAAACATCAGTTTCTTTCTTTTTCAAGGTACTTATCCAATGTCCTTTGAACCTTTGCAAACTATTTTCTTTCCAGGGGAAACCTACTCTGCTGAAAAAAAAATATATTGAGATGTTTAAGTAAACCAACTTATGCTTCCTTTTCCCTCTCCTCTCACCAGCGAGGTGTATTTTTAACACACAAGAATGAAAAAAAATCTGCTGTGTATGTGAAACAGAGATAGTAATCTTCATTTTTACTTGCTCCCTCTGACGTGAGCCTTAAAGGTACACTATAATGATGTAACCTGTCACAGAAAGCCATATCAAATCTAGGATGATGATATAAAGCAAGCAAGAAATTATACATATCTGTGGAGTTTTGCTGTGTAAACTGAATGAAATTTCAGTTAGTGCTGGCATTTCTCCTTCTCCCCTCCCTAGTCCCCATCAGCTGGTGTTGTGCATTATGGGCTTTTATCTGCATTATGTTTTATATCCTGCATGGCAAGTCACAGCTTTGCGGAGATCCCTTATCTTTAGACCGGGACTGCCTTTCTCCGTCTTCTCATCATACATCTGTTAAAATGTTGAAAAATCCACAGTCATCTCTGAATTGAAAATGTGCTAGCATGTAAAGTGTTATACAGGAATATAGCTGTTGCTTCAATTCTGCTGAGATTTGCCTTCGTCTCCTTAGGATTTTACCACATATTCACTAACGTGCTGAGAATATATCTTTTTTTCATGGTATGGCAACAGAAACACTGCTGCTCTCTGAAATCTCATTCATTATGTTTGGACTATCACAACTATAAACATGTGGGAAAAAAACCTTGCTTGTCTGCTTTTTTCCTGGAGAAGACAAACTGTGAGAAACCAGTATGATATATTCAGAAATATATACTTCCATGTAGCGTCACACCAGAATAAAAGGCACAGATGCACTTTCAAGAAAGTGGTGGGCAGGAAGAGAGAAGGAAGAAATGAGCAAATGGAAATTTGAAAAGTTATGGAAAAAATTGTCTTTGTCAGGTTTTATTTTATGATGCAGATCATCATAAAAGCTGCAGTATCAACTGGATCAAAGTCCCAATTAGCCCAATATCTTGCCTCCAAAAATGACCAGTAGTGGTTGTCTAGGAAGAGTATAACCATGATACAACAGGACCAACAGCTAACAAAATTTCTCCAGAACAGTCTCTCAGTCACCAGCAATTTCTTGAATGGAGATCTATCTGATGGTCCTGCATAGACTTTTCTTCCATTCTTTCATTCATTTTTTTTAAACCAATAACATTTTTAGCATATACAACACTTACTGACAAGTTCCACAGCTAAAAAGCACCTCTTTTCTCTGTTTTGAACCTACTATTTGCTAGGCTTGTTGATGCTTCCTAATTCTTCTGTTAGAGATGATAAACGTATTTGTCTTCTCCATACCACTAAGATTTTATAACCTTTAGGTGATGTGTTTTCTCAGCCGAAGAATTTCCAGTCTATGTAATCATATCTTTCACCAGTACTAGTAGTACCAGTGAGCCCTCCCCTCCATCAGTTCACCAATTTGTTGTTAATTTTGCTTTAATTTTTCATATGGATTATTAAAAAAGGAAAACTTTTTTT
>VYXH01009131.1:241169-322871 GCA_013397275.1 Burhinus bistriatus | reverse complement strand
TTTTTTTTTTTTTAACCAAAACCGTCAGTGACTACAGAAAGGTGATTTACTGACTAGCCCCAACTGCATCCTACCCTTTGGGCTTCTAGTCAGCCAGACACTTTCTTTTGTGGGGTTGGAAATGGTCAGTCGGGCCAAGCACAGGCCCCTCACCTGCACACCAGCCCCATACCAGCACACATCCAGGCATGTGGAGACTTGGCCACCACCCAACAGAGCAACCAGAATCACCACCACCACAGTGATGCTAACAGTTGTACCAGGACCCCAGACTGCAGAGTCTGGAAGAGTATGTTTGGGATAAACATGTAATTGTGTTGTATACTGGTGAGAAACTGAGGGAAGACTGGTTTGTTCCTCCCTCCCAGGTTCACAGGCTGCAGATCCCTGTTGTCGAGGGGTCCCAGCAGCCATGTCCTTCCTCATTTATGAACAATTAAGGTCACTCAGTCACTTTGGAAAGATTGCCTTGATCTGGTGAGATTTTGCTGCATGCTGGATATAAATGATATGATGTTTTTCCCAGTGAGATTCTGTATTCTGAGTTGCAGTTGCACGTTGTCGGATCTGGCAAATAGAAATCTTCTGCTTCACTTATGTCCCATATTGCAAACCTGATGGACTGACCCCTGACTTAGAGTTTAGGTCTTTCAGATGGAGCAAAATTAGCAACAAAATACATATTGCAACGACCTTTTTGGAAAGATTTGCTTTTATTGACTGAATAGTACCACAAGGTAGAATGAAACAAACCTACAAATGTACAAACCTACCCAAGCTATTTCTTTCCACATACTTCTGGCTATTCAGCTTTATTGAGACCACCACAATCAGCAAAATAGCCACTAGTTGCATAGGTCAGAGAATTTAACTTAAAGTATAAGCCCTGCTGAAGTCATTGCATTTCCTCATATGCTTACACTTATGTGTTATGTTCAGAGCGACAGTGAGACTATAATAAATCTCCTGTGATGTGTATTGCTCAGAAGGAATATAACTTTTCAATGGTTCAAAATATGGTCTAAATTCTGTTGGTTCCTCTATGATCTATCAAGATTTTTTTCTCTCATATGCATTATTTCTAATTTATGTCCTCTTTTTTTAATTTATTCTAGAACTACCGTGAAATCAAAATCATTCGAAAATCCATTCAAAGAGTTAAATACAATAATTTTGTCACTAGAAAGGACAGTATGTAACTATCAGGCCAAACAGTCTATCTTATGTTATATGACAGGTCAAGGAAAGTTCATTCCTAATAATGCAAATCACAAATCAGGAACAGCATGTATGAAATGATGTCTGAAACATCAATAACAGGTTTTTTCCCTTATAATTATTATTAGCTTGGTAATAGTCATTAGTGACCTATCTCCTTCTGCTGATTTAGTAAAGTGCACCTAATAACAAGCAGGGGTCAAACGTACAAACCAAATGACACTGCATTCCCTAGATACATAAAGCAGTTTCTAATGATGTAATAAATGCCTTGCAGTGTTTGTGTCTCACCTACCAAAATTAAGCCTATTAGAGTAAAATATGCCAATGGAAAACATTATAAATCTTGCCTGGAATATAAAACAAATCTCTATAAACAGTGCTAAAATGACAAACTACCTCTTGCGTTAGAGAGACTGAATCTCTAAAGTAGCTTTGATTTCAGTTGTCAGTTAAAAAATCAAGCCTTCAGAAATGGTCTATATTTATTACACAAATAGCAAGAAAGAGAGAAAGCAGTATCACATTATGGCCTCTTCCTCTGCAAGGAATTAATTGTGACTTCAACAGAAATACTTTTCTTAAGAATCCATCTTTTTTCCTAGAATTGTCCTATAATTTTAGACTTTATATGGATATCTTAGCACAGAAGAGATGACCTTGTCTTAGACAAAGAGAGTTTGTTCACAGTTCAGGGAAAAAATAATAATGCTTATATCCATCTCTGTATTAAGAGTATCCATAAAATCAGCTAGTCCCTTACTTAACCGTGCTGGAACCCACTCAAACCATAGAGTTTAAAACGGTGGTATTATTATTCTTTGATGTCTATAGCTTAGCAGCACAAACCTGGTCTCCAAGCACTTTCTCTCTATAAAGAAACAAATGTTTGGCCTTTGGGCTGTAAATATTGTGTCACCATTGATTTTTAACATATAAAGTGTATTTTCCTGAATGTCAAGTATTCTCAACGTGCAGGGGCTCCCATGAGCATGGAGTGTCAGGAATTAAAGGCAGTTTAAAAGCAGGAGCTACAAACAAGGAAAAGACGAAAGTAATAGCAAGAAATGAGAGAAAGAAGAAATGAAAGAATAACTGATATGAACTTAGCCAAGTATTATATTATCATGTATCTCCCAGAAGAAAATGTCACCTGGGGAGCGTAATATCCTACCATCAGTAAAGAGAAGACTAAACTGTGATACTATCAATAAACATTTTCTTTCTGCATAAGATAGTTTTCTTTAAGGATTTGTGTATCCATGCACTAGAGGAGATTTTTTTTTTCCCAGCTAAATAATAGGATTGATCTGGGGATCAGATGCACAAACAGCGAAAGTGTCAGTAGCTGAATGCAAATGTGGCTCTGACAATTTGCTATTATTGCCTTATAGCCCTTCAGTGTTTGTTTTTCTGCATTGTATCAGCTGCTTTCATGCTATTTTGCCAAACTGATCCCCTTGAGAAGGTGGTTCAGAGCAGGACCCTGACTTAGCCCAGGCGCATAGACTAGGAGCAAGTCACCCTGTTCTCCTGGGACAGACAAGTTCTGTGTCATCTCCAGCGATGTCTGCCTCCTGCCCAAGTACAGAGGGATGGCTAGAGGTGAACATAGCTGCCCCCCTTGATTACCTGGGATGAATCCAGGCTGGGATAGCACCGCGCTCACACAGCTAGGAAAGCTGAGAGGGATTCAGCCTACTGGATGCAATGTCTTTTACAGCGTAACCTCAGGCAGTGCAACTCTGCAGTGTCCTTTACATAGGCTGGTGGGAAATCAACAGCCTATACAGTAATGAATAAGGAGAATACTCCTTCTATGTGATTATTCAGAGCCATCACCATAGCTTATTTCTATAGCCAATGTAGACAGTCAAGGTTCCTGAAAGGGCAGCAGAGTATCTTAGGTCAGGTTCCTCCTCTGACCCTTCACCTCTCCAATAAACTTGTGTGAATACTTCTCTAAGCCAGACCTTTGAATAGCAAATTCATCCAGACTGGAGGAGAGACACTGCCTTTCCTCTCCGGAAAATGTCTTCAAGCGGCTGTACTGTAAAAGTTGTGGTGGCTAAAACCCTGCTTGTTTTTATCCTTCCCTATCTCACTTGCTACTATCAGTAATTATTTGAAGGATATTACACACCAGATTCAGAGATTCCTTTGAACTATTTTCTCATTTATTGTGTTTACTAGATGTTTCTTTCAGAACTTCAAAAAAAGTCTGGCATCCACTTCAATTTTATCTGCCTAAGAACAGACAGGTTGCCATCAGACATTGTCTGAGACATTTACATGAATATTGACTATTTAATGCAACACATTCTTTAAATATACAGGCACATGTGCCAGCTCCTCTTAAAAAGGTTGAAGAACTCTGAGTTCTGAAACATTTAAGAAACATTAAAGTTATCTTTTTGACAAAGGTCACCTCTTGATACATGATGAGAATGTCCAACTCCCAACGTCAAAGCACTCATCTCATCTCAGCAGCAGGGACTCTGGGCATGGAAAACCTGCCCTAGAGACCAAAGACATTCCATATATTTAGTTTATCAAAGTGAAGTTTAAGAAGTTATTTGACATGTAAAAAAGTGCAAGCATAGGAAAAAGACTTCTGATAGCAGGTTCTTTCTATGTAAACAAAAGTGTACTTGTTTCCTAGAGCTAGGCGTAGGTATGTTCAAGAATAAAAGCAGGATTTGATCTACTTAACTAAAGTCCAGGAGTTACATTTATAGTATTCCAGTGATCATATTTGAGGTATCTA
The DNA here is from genome assembly GCA_013397275.1 of Burhinus bistriatus. Taxonomy (NCBI): domain Eukaryota; kingdom Metazoa; phylum Chordata; class Aves; order Charadriiformes; family Burhinidae; genus Burhinus; species Burhinus bistriatus. Next base: position 318,886 of record VYXH01009131.1, on the reverse strand, counting down.
GTGATTATATTTGAGGTATCTAGCAAACTGATCCTCCTAAAGGAAACTGATCTTACCTGACAGATCCTGCTTCAAAAAAAGAATCCTATCCATCTAAGTTAGATATCTAATTGGGGTGTTTTCAAGTCTAAATAAAGTGATTATTTTTTAGGAAACATTTTGAGAGTCCTTCAGATTTTCTGAGAAACATAATTTTTTTTTTTTTTTTTTAGTGTCTATGGAAGAATTTAATTTAAGAAGTCTGCTTTATTAAATACCAAAACGTTTAAGGAAAAATTAGGTAGACAAGATCTCCCTCAAAGCATTTATTTTAATCAGTTGGATTAACTCCCAGATAACAGCTACAGATAACAGTTTTATTAGCCATTGGAAAAATGAACTGAGGACTGCATTCTTTGGCTAGAAGTGACTCTAAGAGGCATCACCTCAGCTATAAGCTGTGATGGAAGGATCCCAAAGTGAAATTCCATGTTCTGTCATGAGTAGGAGACGACACAAGATGCATCTTCATCTGGATGTAAAACATTTGCGAAAAAAAGTGAAGAAAGTGGTGATCTACCTGCTAAGAGGTGTATCTTGTCAAGTCACACAACACCAGCTCTTAGGTGCTGGCAATTGATTTCAAAGTAAAATTTAAGGTGCGTTTGAACCACTAAGTAGGACTTGTTTGCTTCTGAGACCTTCTTTCCATATGACTGACTCCAAAATTACTTTAAAGTAACTATTCTCTGTTTGAAAAGCAACTACTGTAGACACCATGATCTTCAAACAGAACCTACTTTTCCTTGTGATCGGAGCTCCTGCAGCTGTGGGTGAGGACCCTTCCTCTGGATTTTGCATCAGGGATGTCTGCTGCCTAAATCCTCAATCATATTTGTGGCATATGGCTTCTGATCAGTACAGATGGTTTTAAAATAAGTACTGTGGATTAAACCAATAGAAAATAAAGCATATCACTTTGTTAAGAAGGAATTGTTGTGGCTTTCAGTTGTACTCCCCTGACAAGGGAGAATTATGTTTTTTAAATAAACTAAAACATCATGAGCAACACCCACATGCTGCTCCTAAAAAAGCCTGGAATCTAGTAAAGAATGAAAAGGTTGCAGGTACTGCTACGCATTTCCAGAAAATGGTTTAACTTTATATCTTAGCAGTAATTGTATCTTTCTTTCTCTGTCTGTCTCTCACATACCTTGAAAGACAATATCAGTGTTTTATTGTACACTGGGAAAAATTACAACAGTTCGGGAGTAGTTTTGAAAATCTAAAATACAGCTATTGATTGTCTCAAACTATTTAATCTTCAATTAGACATCGAACTTTAGAACTGGCAGAATATATAAGATTTTTCTATCCTGGAATAGCAGTTCATTTTTGTCTATGAATAATACATCTTGCTACAATAGTGCAGTCAGACACTGGTATAATTAGATACATTTCTGAGGTCTGCCTATGGTTCATGCATCAAACACTGATCCTTCAGGCTGCCTTGTACAGGTCTATAGGCCTGGGACACTAAAGAAATGAACACAGTCATGCTAACAGTGCCCTCACTCCAGTTACAGATGTAAGATGACAGTGACTGCTCCAAGGCATACTAATTACAAAGTATTTAGCAGTCAGGCTCTAGCACACACCTGCCAGGAGCAGAGATGGGGGAAATGTGATATCCCCGTTTCTTATGTTACACAGAGCCCAGCTGGAAGTCAAGTTCTTAAGAGGCCAATGACTGTACAAACCATATGTTATCACAGCTCAATCACGCCCATAGCTTTCCCCATTTTAATGTATATTTGGCATTACTAGATAATACAACATCTTCAGACTAATCAGATGGATATCTTAACCGCTGGGAATATTAAGGTAATATAGTGCTACAGAGAATGTGCATTGCGTTATGTTAGCTTCGCACTTGTATTTCTGCATAATAGCTCCAGCTCCTAACCCGTTCTGACTATAAACTTTGCCAGGAGGCAGCGCATTTAATCTAGACACAGATTTTGTTATTTCAACTTATGCCTGCTGTGGATCTTAACATTTTTGGTCCAAATAGCTCCTAGAAAAAAAAACAGCTCTATGTGAGTGTAAATTTTGCTGCGTAGATCTACTTCTAGCTGAAAGAAACAACACATAAATTGGTTAGAAAAGTCCAAAGAAAAGATAAATTAGATCTGTCCATTTTTTTGTTGTTTTTAATAACTAAATACAAAATAGTATCACCTTTAAAAATTACATTTGTTCTAAATTTTTATAAAGAAAATAGAGAAAAAGACCAGAAGGGAAAAAGGAAGAGCACACCCATTTACGGATGCTCTGCAATGTAATTAGGGAAAAGAGAAATAAAACAAAGAAAAGTTTTGCAGCACAGCATTTCATTGCAGCTGATTAAATTCTCTGTCCAAAAGTTGTTTCAAGGAAGCCAGGCACTCTCAAACTGGTGAAAAATTGAAATTTTAAGTTTTTCTTCTGACACTGGTGAGGAAGAAATCAGCTTTATCAGAATCAGGGAAACGCTTGCCTTTCACACCATAACATTCTCTTACGTCTGCTGAACCCAACATTTTCTACAACGGTATTTTCACCTGACTGCTTAGACCCCGGCCACAGGGTTAACACAGTTGCCCAACATCACTGCGTGGCACAGTCGGGATTGGACCCCCCAGGCTGATTACACATTGGAGGCTTAGACCTCTGGCTCACAGAAATGGCACTAATACAAACCCATATGATGACAGAGCTGAAAGCAAGAAACACTTAGGAGTATTCTAGCACCTGACGAGAAAGGTTCAGAACCAGAGAAGCAGCGAGCAACAGCAGCGTGCTTCTGTGGGCTCAGGAAACCCTTTTTTAATATACATTGGGTCTATCATTAGCACTCAGGGGCACAAGGTGTTCAGTAGAAAAAAATTAAGGTCCCTAGTGCTTTGACTACACATTTTCTATTTCAGTTCTAAGACCTTTGGAAAGGGGCTCTATCTTGCACACGCAAAACTTTCTGCTAATAAATAAAAGATGCAATCAAATTGCTTTCAGCTGAAAATTTGGGGAGAATATATTTGATAAACAAAGTAACTGTAAAAGTTTTTATGTTTTTGTTCTCATCCTCTCCTCATCCCTGCAATCTCATCACTCTTTCTTGCTTTTGATTTTTCCAATGAAGAAGAGGGAGAAAGAGAAAATAAAATAAAAATACTACATCTATTTTATGCTCAAACACCTGAAACTCTTGCATGTAACTTCCATTTAACAAAAACGCCCATGTTAATTTTTGTTTCAGCTAGAAAAAGAAAATTCATTTCAAACATCAATCCTTTGTGAAACCCAGCTGTTTGCATTACCGTGAAAGAGACTTGCAACTCTTTTAGTTCAGCTGTGCAGTTTATATATCAGTTTTAACTAAGTAAAGGGCAATGAAAAAAGTGACCTAGCTCTTCTCTTCCCACTATTCTCTTCCCCCTCATCTTGCTCAAACAAAACAACCTTGATGACCAAGCGTAAGTCATAACACAGGGAAATCTTTTGATGAGTTGCATGCTGGTTGTTTTTGAGAAAGGCCTGAATAACGGCTTCAGGATGTCATCAATTATGTGAGGGTATCTTATAGGCTAAAGTGTATTTTTCAGTAATTTAGATTTATGTATCCTTCTGTGTAGTTGGTGGAGAACTTGGTACTTCACCAACACAGTGCCTCCCACCGTTCTGTCCTTCAGGTGCGGATAACCAGGGCAAAAGAAGGGCTTAAACAGACAGGTGAAAAACAGAAAAGTTGAGAAAAGCATAGTCACATATCAGAAAGTTACAGCATTTTCCAAGGAAGAAGAACTCACAAAAAAACACATTCTCCCTTCAGAAATGTCATTCTCTTACAAAATCTGCATGTTCATCCAGATCCCATCATTTAGACTAACATTTCCCTTTGAAGACTTCAGCTGTACATGTCAGTGTGCTGGCAAATGTCTTTATTCTCACTAGCAGAAGTATCTTTTTAACTCTTTTCTCACCAGAGTATTGCTTGCTGTGTTGCCAGACGAGATAAATATAGACCCAAGTATAGCTTGTGTCTACAGCCGCTTCCCTCTTCTTTCCTCTTCCCATGGGCTTTACTTGCTAGTGATGGAAAGGCAAATTCTTCATCCTTTATTTCTGCGTGGTTGACCTTTTGCATTTAACTGTGTCTGCCTAGGAACTCACTAAGCCACGAGTTTGCTGGAATACAGTATCAGGGGGTAATTCCAGTATTGGCAAAGTAGAGTTCAGCACTTTTCCCCAAAAGCAGGACTTGAGCTGCCTAGAGAAACTGGGCCATTTCTCATCCAAATGGTCTACTAAAGGCCTGTACTTCTTAAATTACTTCCTGCTTTTCCAAGTGGTGCCCTTGGTTTGAAACTATTTTATAAATGAGCAATAAGAGCAACGAGAAGTTGTATTAGATTGCCACTAGATATCCTCACTTCTCATATGGATTTAAGTTTGTTATTCTTAGTGTATTTAATTTAGGCCAAATTCTAATTGAACACTAGATTGCGCATTGCATTTCACTGCTTTGCATGAAGAATTTGGTTTGCTCGCACACTGTGTGGAATACACTGTACGTTGGTGAGGCCACAGCTTGAGTACTGTGTTCAGCTTTGGGCGCCACAGTATAGGAGGGACATTGAAGTGCTGGAGCGTGTCCAGAGTAGGACAACAAAGCTGGTGAGGGGTTTGGAGAAGATTTCTTATGAAGAGCGGCTGAAGGAATTAGGATTGTTTAGTCTGGAGAAGAGAAGGTTGAGGGGAGACCTTATCACTCTCTACAGCTACCTGAAAGGAGGTTGTAGGGAGATGGGAGCTGGTCTCTTCTCCCAAGTAACTAGTGATAGGACAAGAGGAAACGGGTTCAAGTTGCGCCAGGGGAGGTTTAGGCTAGATATTAGGAAAAAATTTTTCACTGAAAGAGTTATCAAACATTGGAACAGGCTGCCCAGGGAGGTGGTTGAGTCACCATCCCTAGAGGTGTTTAAAAGTCGTGTAGATGTGGTGCTTAGAGACATGGTTTAGTGGCAGACCTGGTAGAGTAGGGTCAATGGTTGGACTGGATGATCTTAAAGGTCTTCTCCAACCTAAACGATTCTATGATTCTATGAATAGATACATGAATGTGTAATTACTCACTGACAATATTTTATATAAATCTGCACAGTTATAATAAAAAACCTCACCACTAATGAGGTTTTGTGATTGTGTTACACACAAAACACAACAGAACAGAGCAATGTAAGCAATATCAATGGCTCCTCTTGCCACTTAAGGATGAGTTAGATAGGAAAGATGAGAGTTACATGTATATTAATTACCTGCCTGTGTAGCTATCTGATTGACTGCCCACAAGAAGCAATTGTTTCTGCATCCGAGCTTTTCTTGTAGCACCACAAGGAAAAGGCATCCAAATGGCCTGAGGCACCTGAGGCTCTCAGATCTACTCTCTCACCTTTCTTCTTCACCGGTTCCATGGATGTCTTTGGTCATGATAGCCAGTTATCCAAATCTCATCAGTCATCTTGGTTAACAGTAAAGCATAGAGTAAATACTGTAGAATTGTTAGAGTTTAAGTTAAGAATGCCTACAAAGAGGAACCATGGATTGGAAGTGGTTGAAACTTTTTTGCAGTTATTACAGCAAAACACTCCTTTAATACTTTAAACAGCATTAGTTGTTTGGGTTTTTTTTCCTAAAAACGACATTTATTATGAATGTTTCTTGAGTATACACTGGTGTGGTTTATTTTTATAAAATAAAATATCAGGCTTTGTTTCACATTTATTATTAATGCAAGATACACGAATGTCTCTAAAAATTGTTGTATCGGGTGATATTTGCAGGTGCAATTGTTTTGTTTAGCAGATGTTATTTCAAGAAAGAGAGAGAGATAATGTTTCCTTCACAGTCCACAGGTTGATATCTCAATAGGGAGCTGGATGCATACTGGAATTTCATAATATGTGCTCATCTGTAGACTCCATTCCATGGTGCCCTGCCTCCAGTGCCACAAAACTGTATTCGTTAACATATTCCTATCTCCAGCTTCATGCTTTTCTATACGCAAACAGCCCGGCATACACATCCCCATTACGGGAACGTCTGCAGGGAATAGTCTTTCCTTGTAATCAGAGGTCAGAAAACACGCTGGAGTGTGCTTTTGAAGACTGGATATATGCACTGCTGGTGCTGGTATAGTACATCTGGAAAGAACGGGAGTCTGGTGGAGCTGGGATGCTGTGATGCTGTGCTGCCTATGGAACAGCGAAGTGCTGAGCTCTTTAGAAAATCTGTCTAGAGAACTGTAAGTCCTAAAACAGGGGACAACCTCCACTGAAAAAGACCACCCTCAAAGGGATATGCACTTTTGAAATGTGGCCCCAGCTACAGTGACATTTGGGAAGCAAGACTAGTGAACTTGAATTGCTGCTGTCTTGCTGGGTGTGTTATGAAATGTGTTTGGACATCTTTTTTTTTTTTCCTCCATTTTTAGTTAACTGCTCTTTTTTTGCGGGTTTTATTTCTGCAAGATAGTGCCCTAGTTGCTCTTGGCACAGGCATTTGAGCTGAGACCTCTTTAAGTAGAGCAGGAATGGACTTGCTGAGAGGATCGTGAGGGCTTCTCCAGTCCCTCATCTGAAAGGCCCAGAAACCTCACCCTTGCATTAGTATCTAGGAGTACTTACTCCTACTATGTATTAATGGACAAAAATAGGCACCTCGAGAGGATCACTCACCTCTTAAGCTGCATGTCTCTCTGCACTTAGCATACAGGTCATTACTCCTAACCCAGGTGCTCTACTGGAAAAATCACGAGTAGTTGGGTTGAATCTGAATCGCACAACAGCTCTGCTGTTGGTCAGAAGATACACTAGAAGAGCTCTGTATGAGGGAGAACATCTGAAGAAAACAATAGTTATGGGGCAATGTATAGAGAAAATAGAAGATATTTGTTTTCTTTTTACTACCTGGTTATTCATAGGAGTTATAGATGTATTATGTATCTGATGCTTTAAATAAAATATTTTTTTTTAATGGGCAATACCTGTTAGTGTGTTTTGGCAGGTGTCTTGCTTTTTGGATCTAAAAATCAAATATTCTTTAAGTCTGATAAGACCAAACTTTACACTTGTTTTTTGATTATTGTTATATCTCAACATATATCGACACCATTAGATTTTCTCTGTTTGAAAATACTAAAAATGGAACCTAATGTTTAACCCCTATAGTTAGAAAAGCTAAAAGAAATCATATGCCAGGAGCTGCTGCTTATCCCTTCTTAGATTGATCACCAAACAAAAGCCAAAACAAAACCAAATCGACTGAGCTGGCATCATATGTTTAATGGATGTAGAGGCGGATGTGAAAGCTGTTGTAAATACCCATTCATGAAATCCTCCTCTAAGGTCAGAGGCAATGCAGTCTGTCATGTCTTGAAAGAGAAGTTAAGTATCCCTCCTGATGATTCCAATGTCAGTAACCGATGACAGGGATTCATAAGAAGAGGACATAAAACTCATTTAAACCAGCGGGTACTTTGCCTGTATCTGAACAGCAGGATTGAGAGAGCAGGGAAAAAAAAGTATGTAATAAGACAGAGAAAATTGTTCAAGGAAAGTCAACGCTAGAAAATGGCGACCCTCTGCTATTAGCTGCTAATTTTAAAAGGGACTTTTAAAGTGAAATATTGCTGTGTGGAAGAGTTTTCTGGAAGCCATGTTCATACTGCAGTGAGTAGGCAGCTAATTTTCCAGGTAATATTATCCAAGGTGTGGAGGATACTGACACGATATAGAAACACAAAAGACGGCACATGACCACAGTATTTGTTTCAGTGAGTTCAGTACCATCTACAAACAACACATTAAGTAATGGGTTCTAGCAGAAAAGTCCAGTCAAGCTGCTTGTGCCATTTCCCTAACTAAATATTTTATATATAAAGTATCACTGGGACCCTAACAGTGAAATTATAGCTCGAAAAGATAAATCTTTGGTTAGTGCCTAACACTCTTCATTGGTTGGAGTTTGTAGAGTAGAAAAAGAGAGGACTAAGCTGAGTTAGTTAAAAAATATATTTGTAACTTGTATTCTCTGATTTTGCCACCAAACCGAGTATGTAGCAGAGCTGTGTGACTTTTTGGGTGTGCATAACAGCCTCTAAAGATTTCTCAGCACTATTCCATGTAAAAAATGCAAGAAACACATTTTCTAGTCAAAATTTCTAGAAATAAACTAACACAATCTCCACTTTGAGTCAGATAGGGAAATGTATTTTGCTAATATTTGTGCTATTAATACTCTTAAGAGGTGCCTACAAATAACAACCAGCATCAGAAAAGACTGCCTCCTATCCCAAGATGTTTTTAAGTCAGTAGACTCAAGGTACTAAGGAAAGAAATGCCAGTAGAGAGAACAAACTCTATAACTGAAAATTATGTTAATCTAATGATAGAAGTTTCAAAAAGAAGATGGAACAAACAAGATGAAGATTTTGTTTTTATATGTGCTCCAAACTTGTCTTTAATACTAAAGAATCTATGGAGCACAGTGTGCAACTGTGCAGACAGCTGCATTGTATGCTACTGTAATCCATAGTAGGTATAAAAGGAAAAATTACTTTTAAAACAGAAGATCACAAAGAATGCAGTAATGCTTGCTTACTTTAATTTTCCTTTTTCAAAATATCTTAAAGATTCCAACTTAGCCGCCTGGGTCAGTTTAAGCAAAAAATAATTTAAGACTTCTGAAAATGTTAATATAGGTGCTAAAATTTATTTTGTTAATTGCTGGAATAATCAATAACTAATTTTCATTCTAAAGTAGGTCCTTCATGTGTCTTAAATAACCTAACGGAAGATCATTTACATCTCAATAACAACCCTTAACAATGTCATGTCATTAAAATCCAAACTAAATCTCAATAATGTAGGTTAGTGACCAGTAAAGGACTTATTACCTGGGTCAAGTCCTTGGGGGCTGTGGTGGGCCAACTGGTGAAAACCTTGCTTGTGTGTGGCTTTTACTTCAAAGTATGAGCATGGTATCCCATAGGAATGATCCCATTATTTGGTGCTATATCATTTTCTAAATGGTTATACATTACACCTGTTTCAGGAGCAGATTCGTAATATGGAGGTCAACCAAGCATAACAAAACAAAACAACAACCAAACAAAAAAAAAAAACAAAACCAAAACAAAACAGACATCAGAGTAATATGCGGTAGAGAGCTTTAAAAATAAACAAATAAATATTTCTTTGAAAGCTTACTTGGAGCTTCACCTTGCTTTCATTAGAATGTTTCTGTGTAAGATAGTAATTAGCAGAAATGGGAAGTAAAAGTATATTAGCCTTATGTACTAGCTAGGAACAGAGAAAGGCATAACTATTTTAAGATGCATTTTTAACAATGCTTTTGTGATACCAACACACTTGCTGATGATATTGAAATTTTTATGTTAATTAAACAACCCCTAACCACTCAGTACATCTCAGATATATACACTTTGTAATTACCTCCATTATTGAAATAGCTAGTTTGATTTATCCCTGCCATAGTAACATTCTAGCTTCTGTTATTTTTGTCTTTAGAAAAACATAGGTCCCAGTGAGGGAATATAAAACTATTACTGTAAATTAAATATTAAAGCTAACTTATTTTTGCATAAGAACATTGTCAAATAATGGTGATAACTGTTCCTAAGAAATGAACTTTTTTGCCTTTTTTGGAACACAAATTAAAATCTAATTTTCAGTTCTTTTGTAAATTTCATATAGTTAGCGTGTGTAGTTTTACTGATGGCAGTAGCTTAACAGGGAGCTATTATAGTCTTAGCTTAGCGATTAAGAAATACAACATTTGTTGAAGAGCTAGGCCTTTTAGTCTAGAATGGATTATCACTTGATCCTTCCTTAAGCATTTTTATACAGGAGTGCATTATCCTTGGAGCCACCCTGGGCTCCATGCCTCATTAACCTGGGTGTTAGATAAATCAAAGGCAGCCTCAGAGACAAAGATAAGCAAACTGCAGGCCAGCAAGACGATGATGTATGGATCCAGGAGGCTAATAGGAAAGTATTGACAGGAAAATGGTGTGCTTATCCTGCAATCACTGCATATTGCAATGAGAGCTCCCAAAAGCAGATGGGATACACTTCAGGGAATGCAGGAGTAGGAGACTGTTAGGCAGAAATGGATCCTCACATCTTAAATTCTAACAAGAACTTTGTTTCTTTGCAGCAGCGCTTCAAGCACAGCAGCGAGGTTAGTACCCAGGCAATGGCAAATTCAAAAAGGTGAATTCATGGCAGGGGTAAACATTATTATTAAGATTGTAATATAACCACCAAAGCCGAATTTCGCATATGTCAAACATTAAAACAAACGCACTTTGCAGATAAAATACACAGAACAACAATTCCCTATGCTCAGAAAAAACATTTAGCTCTAAGAACACCCTATAAAGTCTCTGCAGAAAACCATGTTTCAGCTGTTAATACCTTTCCAATGAGGAAGGCAGCATGATGGGCAAAAATTCTTGCAGAAGAGGGTACATTCTGTGATTTCCCCTTGTGCTTCTTTTCCCTTCAGTTCCAAGGGTAACATTTTCCAGAGCATCTAAATCTTAGCCACAAATCCCCTCTTTGGTCCAGTAAGCGGTCTGCTTCCATTATTTGGAAATGATGAAAAGTGCTCCAAGTTTTGTAAGGCCTGCAGCTGTTCTTCTGGGGTTTATTTTCCAAGACTCAGTTCACTAGATTGATTTTAAAAGGATGTGTTTGTTTGTTTGTTTGTTTAAAACACAGATTTAAAAATGGCTGAATTAAAGGAAAGACCCTCACAAAATTCTGGTTCAATCTCAGTAGGATCATACAGCTCCTGGAAAATAAAGCTGGGTTTGACATGACTCATTCTCCCAGTATTTATTTCTATTCACTTTGGTGTTTTGTAAGACCTTTTCTCTTAAATGTGCATAACTACTCTTCCTAAATCATTGCCCTATCTTAAAATCATAATTTACCATGCTGTCTTTTTCTCTCTGTACTTTGAATATCAGCCTATTAGTTTTAAATTAATATTTCTGTTGACTCCACTGGGAGCAGGATCAGACCCCAAGCCTACAGATGGAACAGAGCTGGTCTTATTTCCCCCAGTGTTGTGACTTACTGGGGACAAGGGCCAGGATGAAGATCACCCAGTAGCATTCTGATAACAGCAAACAGCCTAAAATTTGAGATAAACGAAATTTGATACACAAATTCTAAGGTTATTTTACATAGCCTGGTCCAATGAGCCAGACTTTTCAATGCCCAAAGATAGCTGGTGCTCAAAAAATGAATGTGCAATGAAGAAAGGTGCTGTTTGCAGAGCTCCCGTGTCATTTGCTGCAGAAGTGGGAAGGGACGCGTGCAGGAAAGGGTTCAAGTGATGGTAGGAAGGGATCCATGGGATCCATGGTGTCACGGTTGGCACAGATGAGCAGCACCCTAGAGGGCTGAGTTCTCTCTCCACTTCTGCTCTGCTGTAGAGATGCTGACCATACAAGGTACCTTGAATAGAAGCACTGTCACTGTAGGTGAGCTCTTGGGGAGACGAGCATCTCTGAGGGTAACTATCAATTCCGTGTTTCAGGTTGCTCTCTCCATCATGCCTGGGGCTTGATGCACTGGGGTGCTTAACAAAGGGAAATTTAGAAGGTGAGAAGGCCCATTAACTCAGCAAGATCTGTATATAGTATCACCATAGTGTATGAATTCAGGTTTGCACTTGGCACTCCCACGTGGAATGTCAAATTAATGGGAGCTTATGTATTTGTCCTTTGGTATGTTGCAACAGTTTCCCTTCCTCTATACTTATCCTTTGTGTTTCTGCCTTCCTACAGCGTCTATTCAGCCCCTCTTCTAAAATCCCACCTGACTCCATGAACCACTACCTTGTCCTCACTCATAACCCAAGATAAACTGTTCCTTCCTCTCTTCATACAATCTTGGCATCACTACGGAAAAGGATGAGAACAAGTGTGAGCAAGCTTCTCCATGGTTGCTGCTAATGCTTGGCTGGCACCATGGACAGACAGACAAAATGGCAAAGCTTTGCTAACTGACTAAGAGAGCTCTGTGGAGGCAAAGTTTGCCTCTGTGCCTGCTATAGGTCCTCGCAGTGAGGAGGATAGGGGCTCTAGGACCTATAGAGAGCCCTTAGTGCTGACCTCAAACAGCAGTCTCCTTACCCAGCAATTCTGTCACGCCCAACAAATCTCTACTAAGCGCATGAAAAGAAAGAAACCCACAGATTTATAATCTGGTTGAGTATGGGGAAGTTTTATAGGGATGGTGAAAAAGAGTTATCTATAGTTTCAGCAACATCTCTCTTCTCTGAGATGTTAGACCTTTTAAATAGAAGGTTGTACAAATATCATTTTGAGCAAAATGCTATTTTTTTATCATTGAACATAGTCTCAAAAATGCTGAACAATCTTTGCTGATTATTTTTTTTTAAAACAATTTTGTTTCAGGCAGAAACACAGCATATAAAATTACAGTCCAAATACCCAAAGAGCAAGAGTTAAAACCAACTGAAAAAAAGAGTCTTATAAGGGAAAAGAGCACAGATCTTAACCTATATGTTCATGAGAGCTCCACCTTGAACTACTGTAAATACTTTGCTTTGAAACAACTATGGAGCTTTTAACATTACTTTCTTTTTACTTGGTTATTCTGAAATAATGGTTAAAGGAAGTATCTGAGTGCAGAATAGCTCTGAGCCACAACAGAAAAGACATAAATAAACTATTTTGTAGTTCTGAAGCTCTAAGTAGTAACACTTAAGTACTATGGAATTTTGACTTTTTCAGGTTGTTCTTCCACCTGTTCTTTCATTCCCCCTTGTCTCCCACAGAATACATAACTGCTAGATGGGTGACATGTACCAAACCCTCACAGTTTGAGAGTTTCCTCCTGATAATCCACTAATCCCTCTGCAATTTTCATCCAGAGAAATACCAGATGTGTTTTATCTTCTGTAACATAGCTGCCACCTTCTGTGTGACGAAGTGTTGTATAGTGNGGGCGTTCAGAGTGATGGTGTTTGTCTTTCCAAGTTATCGTTACGAGTGATGGAGCCCTGCTTTCCTGGAGATGGGCTGAGCAGCGGCCTGCCGATGGGAAGTAGTGAATGAATTCCTTGTTTTGCTTTGCTTCTGCACACGGCTTTTGCTTTCCCCATTAAACTGTCTTTATCTCAACCCATGAGTTTTCACACTTTTACTCTTCTGATTCTCTCCCCGATCCCACTGGGGGGAAGTGAGCGAGCGGCTGCGTGGTGCTTAGTTGCTGACGGGGGTTAAACCATGACATGCCTTCTATGAAGCTCAGGCGTTGCCAAATGGGACAAATCAAATCCTACATAAATATAGTGTTGCAGATGTAGTTACACTTATAGACACAGTAATAGTTATGACCAGATATTGAAGGAGCTCGGTACACCACAGCTTCTATTGCTTTTCTCTGAGACACTGGGTTCTGATCAGTTTTGGAAGCTAGACCATGAGCTATTGAGTCGATTAATCATAAGTTACGGTCTTTAGAAAATCTGGCCACAATGTGGATTTTAGTTATACACTTTTTAAAAGACATTCCTTGAGTTTTGCAACACAAATCATTATAGTTCCAAGAATTAACATGATAACAAAACAGAATTTCCTAAAATACAGTTAATGATACTATTATGTTAGGCAATGTAATATTACAAATGTCCTCCCCTGGAGGGACACGTGGACCATTTGTCTAAGTCAGATACATTTAAAAACCAAGCTGACCTTCAAATTTACCTGAAATGTTAAACAGAAACACACTTTTAGAAAACCTTCAGTCAAGCCTTTACACTAGTGATAGCAATGCAAATCACACCACTTTCAAAAGACCATGCTTAATAAATTAAAACACAGTCTTATTTACCTACCTACCCACTTCTCAGTCAGCATGAGTCAATTCCCTGACAAGTTTACTGAAATACCACTTACTTCTTTGTTATCGTCACTGACAGCAAAAAAACTGACAAGTGCATTTGGCTGCTCAGCTGGTAACTAGACAATTTTGCAAGGCTTAATTATATACATATAGTGTGTGTGTGTATATATATATGTATGCCTGTATGCATATATATTTCTAACCATAATTCCCAGTGTGAACATATTTCCACCCTTGAAAAATAAACCAAAGCAAAATAACCTAAGCACGGCCAGAATGCTGTGAATTTTCCAGCCGTCTCCCTGCTCTTGATTTGTTTGTCCTGCTTTATCTGGTCTCCTACATGATCCCAGGGAACAGCATGATTAATGCCCACTCTAAGCGGTACAAGGAGCAGTCGCAGGCAGGTAGTTATTCAGAAGAGCTGCAGGTACCTGGCTCACGCCCCGGTGGTCACGGCGCCTTTAACATCTCTCTCAGGGTCTGCCTGTTATCTGCTTGCCCCTGCAGCCGGCAGCTGTGCTTCCCGATGGCCTGATGGACTGGCTCGTGTACCGGGGGACACGGGCAGGGTGCATCCATTACTCATTTGTGACAATAACCAATCGAGGAAGATGTAGAACTCAATTCCGGCAGAAAGACCTATAATGTTGGAGTCAGGAGGTTATCGCTCAGGGACCTGCACCTTGCTCCTTACCCCTCTTATCGAGAGCTTTACAGCCTCTGCTGGAGCAGCATCTTGTAAAGCTGAGGGCTGCAGATCTGGGACCCAGATTAACATGCATCTTCCTAAATGCTACAACATTTAATTAAAAAGTAGATGTTAGTGGGATTGTTACTGGTTGAGAAGATGCTTTTGGCAAACAGGAGGCAAAATCTAAAGGGTTTTGCCACAGAAGGAGGGGGCAAACAATTTCCTTAAATCATGTATTTGTAGAAAATGGCATGTCTCTCTCTGTTCTCATTTCACAGTGAAACTTTATACAAGGGACCAGCACAATCCCAAATCCAATCCATAATGCCTGTTAATACGGCTGAGAATCTGTGATTAAGGACAGCATAAAGACCTCAGCACTTGAAAAATGACAAGGGCCATAACTTTGATAAAGCACAGATGTTGTTTGATGACTGTCTATTCATATTTAAGTGTTCTGAAAAAGAGTCTGTCGTGTTGAGAGGAATTAGTAAGAAAAACTCAGGAAAAATCATTTGGGTATGTGCAATGTAACAAATGGAAAACTCACTTGATGATTTAGAGCCTTTTCTCTGAATATCTTGATCCTAGGAAGATCCAGGTAGACTTTCTAGGTACCTTAATTGTTTAAAACAACTCAAACCACTGAAAGAGCAGATAGAGATAGTACTCATTTATCATTAATGCCTTAAATTATATTTAGGAAGCTCATTTAATCAGTTATACAGACCGCAGATTCTGGCAGTATTTTAGCAAACTGTGCCTGAACTGGAAATGGAAAGAAATAGATTCAAAAATGGTTTTATCAAAGATAGAAAGTGCTGGCCTAACTGTGTAAAACTATTAATTACCAAAATATTGGTAAAGTCACCATCTGCATCACTAGAATACAGTATAAGAATTTAATTCTATTCCTGCAGAAGAGTATAATCCTATTCACTTAGGGATAAATCATTAAATCTAATAAAAACAGCATTCAAAAATAATCTTTAATCTTTTGTACACCTTCTTAGAAAACTTATAGCATATTTTTAAACTGGGATAAATCAGGAGGTTCAATCACAGAATATTTAGGCATAAAACAGACAATCAATTTTATGCATCTATCTCCGTTTATATCTACTTTCTTTAGGAGACTACTCCATGATATATGAATAGTTTTTTAGCATAGCTCATGTAAGTATGCTTTCCTCTGTATTTTTCCCTCATTTATTAACATATTTTAACCTTTTTTCAGCATTTCCAATGTGGACTTTAGTAAATATTAATTATTCAACAGCATCAAAAGCCCTGTAAAGGTAGAATGAGAATAGAGCAGTAAAGAACCTTCTACTTTGCAACCCTAGAATAAAATCAGCCAAAGAAAAATTATGCTGCATCAGAAGAATAAAATCGGGAGAAGCAAATCTCAGAGAAATATTCAGGGCAGCAGGAATAAGACCATCCCTAAGATGGTGAGAGGCAAAGGGAAGGAGACAAATAAATTAGAAACTGCAAATGAGAAGATCCAAACAATAGCTCCAGGTATTGAAAACCGGTATTTGCATGAACACAGAGAAGCTTGCAAAAGAAAGAAAAATGAGAGAGGGAGGTGATCATGTAGTTATTGAGTGAACACTGCTATAGCTGAGCTATTTTGCCCAGGCTTGAAGACCCAAGGCACCATGATACTAGAACAGAAGAAAGAGAGGCAAGACCTGCTAGGTGGCTGACAACCAGAGCATTTTCTTCATCTCTGAAAGGGCCAAACCAACCACTCTAAAATACTGAGCATTTGAAGAATTGAAGAGAGATTCAGCAGGTTGTACTTAAAGAGGGAACATAGAGGAAGGCAATCAATCATTCCTGTTCTCAGCTGAGAAATCAAACCCCATTAGAGCATCAGGAATGAGCATAGCTAAACCAGCTACAGCTTGGCTGAGGATCTGGGGACTTACAACTCTTCTGTCTACAACCGGAGAATATGAAAGAAGTGGCCAAGCTCAGTCTTGTGAAAGAGGATTAAGGACGCTTCTGCCTTAATCTCTCTTGTGAAATGTTTAGACCTTTCAAATTTCAGGAAATTCCAAGTTACTGGAAAAACAACAAAGCCTATATACAATAGGGCTTATCTGGGAAACAACAGAACCTATATACCATAAAATTGTAAGTGTCTGGGTCACAGCCTCAAGCACTGGTACTGTACAAATGTTGCTGTGCTTTGTGGCATGGCCATTGTGTGGGCCCACCAGTGCAATGCCCGGACACAATTCAGGGAACTACACCAACCAAAGACTGCTCTCGTTACCTTGCATGGATCAGGCCACTGTGTATGAGGGGGACCTAAATGTGCCATGTCCCTTGCTCAAAGGATCAGAGAATAGTCCCTGGCCCACTGAGCTGAGTAGTGTAGATGTAGACTTTAGGTCCCTTGTCCCTAAAGCTGCTGCAGTCTAAAAGACAGCATGTACAGACACTACAGGGGCAAAGATTGTTGAATCATAGAATCGTTTAGGTTGGAAAAGACCTTTAAGATGATCAAGTCCAACTGTTAACCTAACATTGTCAAGTCTGTCACCACTAAACCATGTCCCTAAGTGCCACATCTACACATCTTTTAAATACCTCCAGGGATGGCAATTCCACCACTTCCCTGGGCAGCCTGTTCCAATGCTTGATAACCCTTTTGGTGAAGAAATTTTTCCTCATATCCAACCTAAACCTCCCTTGGCACAACTTCAGGCCATTTCATCTTGTCCCATCACTTGTTACTTGGGAAAAGAGACTGACACTCACCTCACTACAGCCTCCTTTCAGGCAGTTGTAGAGAGTGGTAAGGTCTCCCCTCAGCCTCCTTTTCTCCAGGCTAAACAGCCCCAGTTCCCTCAGCCGCTCCTCATAAGACTTGTTCTCTAGATCCTTCAACAGCTTGGTTGCCCTTCTTTGGACACTCTCCAGCACCTCAATGTCTTTCTTGTAGTGAGTGGCCCAAAACTTAATGATATGCCACTCTGAATATATATATATATATATATATGTAGTTGTGAACATGACATGTACAGTAATACTTCTGATGAAATTTTCAGGCAGGATTCATCTGCCCTCAGTTGAGACGTCCACATGTTGAATGTTTAAGCGTGAGACAGTGATGTATGGTACTTTAGAGTCATCAGCAAAGGATGAGCCCACTTCTAAAGACATCCCCAAGACAGCTCAGATTTGCAACTTAGGATGAGGTCAATTGTTCTCTGAAGGTGTTGTTTCTCCTTATTGGCAATCCATAAAGCCCAGAATGATGAGATCAGCCTTAGATGTACCAATTTTAGATGGTTAAAGCTAGGTAAAATGAGTTCTACCTCTGTGACTATTTGGCCATTCAGGCACTGCGGCGGTAAGTGTGTGCGCTGAAAAGCCTAAACAGAGCCCTAGCCTTCTCCTTGTGCTGCACATTAACATCCCACTTCATTCTTCCTAATGATGAGATTTGGTTCAACAGGCACAAACTGAGTTCCGTTATCCCAACTCACTCTGCTTTGACTGCAGCAAATCCAAGAAATGCTTGTGAGGTAGTGTCAGAAACAACACTGAAAGGAAAGACAGCAGGGTGGAGGAATAACCACTGCTCAGGTCACAGTACCACCAGCTGACTGGTGTTCCCAGGGGCATCTGAGAACAATATACACAATGTAGTTAGAAGTCTATTTTAAAGTGCATTCATACTTTTGGTGTTTTCTAGACAGGAATATTTCAAAATATGATATAGCCTAATTAACTGCAACTAGGATAACAGCACACTTTTCTGAATTAAGTTTCAACCCTCTAAACAAGGGGTGAATGTGCAATAATGTCTTTAAAGTCGTTTTTAGGTCAGCTGTAGATTTCATTAGGTAAGCATACGGACCTCAATTTAGAGATGAGGCAAACAAGTTCAGACCCTTGTGGTTAGATCCAGTCAGCTCACCCTGTTTTTTAACTGAATGCATCATAAACATTTTAAATCGGTATACAATAAATTCACATTGCTTTGTTTTCCACCCTTTTTATGATCAACTGTTTATAATCAGTCACTACCCATGACCAGAATATCCATGAATGTAAAAAGATCTACCCAGTTCAGCAGCCCAGTTCTAATGAGCAATATTACACTAGCAAAAAGGAAAATTGCTGCACTGAGACTGCTTATTGTTGGTTCTAAAATTAAGCTTGTGACTATCTCTTTTCATCAACTATAAATGAATTCATGATCAGAAATGCTCTTTGTAACTCTGAAATAAAATGTCTTAGTAGTCGTGACTAATAAGTGATGAACTTACAAGAGTAGATCTGGATAGTGCCTTGCATGTACATCACAAGTAGGACGCTTTGAAATAACAGGTCTGTAACAAGAGTCTACTTAACTACAGACCAATGATAACATATTTAACCATATCAGCTGTAATGATACTTGACCTTTCAATGATGTTCTAGGGTTTGGGTTTTTTTCTTTTTAGGATTTTGAGATGACTCATGTTTTCTGACATTATTCCCTTCATTTGGAAGACCAGGAGAATTGAGCTGCACCACAGCTGAATAACATTTTCAAAACTTGAAGTGAAAGAAGCAAGACATGTCCTTAACTAGTCTTGTAAGGAACTCACTAAGAACAAATGGCAAGGCTCATATTTTATGATATGCTCTGTCTTTGGAAACAATGTATTACTACCAAAAAAAGAGTTATTACCTATTTATCTATGCCATTTAGGACACAGCTGCTGGAAAGCTGCTTGGCAGAAAAAGGACATGGGGGTCCTAGTGGACACCAGGCTGAACATGAGCCAGCAATGTGTCCTTGCTGCAAAGAAGGTAAATGGTATCCTCCACTGCATCAGAAAGAGTATCACCAACAGCTCCTTCCCCTTTATTCACCACTGATGGGGCCATACCTGGAATGCTATGTCCAGTTCTGGGCTCCTCAGTAGAGAGACATGGAAGTACTGGAGAGGGTCAACAGGGGGCCACAGGGATGATGAAGGGACTGAAGCATCTCACTTATGAGGACAGGCTGAGAGAGGGTGCAAAGAGAATGGAATCAGCCTCTTTTCAGGGGTGCCCAGTGACAGGATCATAAGCAATGGGCACAAACTGGAACACAGGAGGTTCCCTCTGAACATCAGGAAATACTTTTTTACTGTGAGGGTGACCGAGCACTGGAACAGGTTGCCCAGAGAGATTGTGGAGCCATCTCCATCCTCGGACAACCAGCTCGAGCAGGCGGTGTTGGACCAGATGACCTCCAGAGGTCCCTTCCAACCTCAGCCATTATTTGATTCTGTGTTTCTGTGATCTTTTACTAAAAAGAGTTATCATACTTGTGTGTTTACTGAATACACATTTCCCCCAGAAGTACTCACACAGTACATACTATGCAGCTTGTATACAGTCGTAGTTTCCATGTCAGCAGGAAGCACTTAAACTAAGACTGTATGGAAACTTTGACCACATTCCATTGACTTACACAAAAGTAAAGCTTGACAAATTCTAGGTAGGTTTGAAACATCTGATGCTAAAATTTGAAGTTTCAAAAAAATCAGGTATCTACTAAGGGAGCACATGAGTTCTATTAAAGAATCACTTAGTTACATCTCTAGCCTGTCTGGAGCCAAACCTTTCAGAGGTCATTGTCTTCCTGGAGATAGAATAAATGTATATATAGCTGAATTTCAGCCTCACTGTATTTGATGGAACACAGAACTTCAAAAATGCTCAAATTTGCATGAAGAATAAAAAGCCACTCCCAGCACATCTTTGCAAACAACGGGAAATTATTGAACTTAATTCAGTAGAAACTGGTAAAAACACAAAAGCTTTCAGATATCCATCACCTTTAAATGGAGTTATGCCAGCAAAATATTCAGTAGTACAGAAAATAAAATTCACCTTAATTTCCTCAGCATGAAGGGTTCCACTTAAAATAAAGAAGTCACAGTTTGGATGGACAGTGGAATTTTGCTTGGGGTTAGACTCTGTTATTACAAAAGGAAAAGTGAAGGCAAAGTCAAAAGAGTATATAAATTAGAAGAGCTATTTATTATGCCTCAGACAGATGAAGAAATGTTCAGAAGTCTTAGTGCTTTTTTTGTGTCTCTCCTCTTCCATGATAGATTACGCTGTCTAGGTAGATTGACACCATATCCCAGATAAAAATATACCTTACTGAAACTCTGAACTTTAGATTTAAAAGTTTAAACTTACCTTAAACTAAACTAAACTTAAACTTAGCAGTTTAAAAAGAAAGTTTCAAACCAGAAGAGGGACCTTTGATTCTCCCAGGAATTTCCACTCTGAAAGCAGTGGGGAATTGTACAAGTTTTGACAGCTTATGTTTTGAAAAGCATAATTTTATATAGTTTATATTATTTAAGAACAATTTGAATAGCAAAATAAAACATAAAAATGTTAAGAAAACACAATGAAATAAAAATTAATGGTAAAATATAAAATGCAACACCTTTTGAAACAAATATTAAGTTTGGAAACAAATAAAAAATAAAGATTACATTTCAGATAAAACCTAAATAGACATTGCTGATTTTTTAAAAATTAAATAATTCCTACTGTTTTTCAAAACAAGATGTCACTGGAACCAATACACTTCTATAACACAATTTGATGAATCCAGAATTTTTTCAACAAGCTTATTCTCTCCTATAGTTCTTTCATGGGAGTCATACTGTTGATGTTTTGGTATCAGGATAATTTATAAGGTATTGACTAAGTTTTAGTAAGTAATTAAGCCAAAGTCCAAGACTTTTCTCAGGCAGAATTCCCACTGAAGGTAGCAGGAGCTCTGTTGGAACTGAGGTGAGAAGCCTGATCCAACACACTGAAGTTTTAATGATTCAATGGACTTTGAAAAAGAGTCCTAATAAAACCTAACTAAAAAAAATTGTTAGTTGTTTTGTTGCTGTTAAATGTCATCATAATACTTAAGATGTGGGGAAGCTACTCGGTTTGAAAGGAAGCACTTTTTTAAAAGAAAAATTATGAGGGAACTCAGCAAAATTCCAGCAAAATAAATGAATATTGTATTTGTAAAATAAACCTGTCCCCTGCAATCTCCAGTCTCCCCTTTGTAGATTAGCATAGAGCATGCACTTTAGCCACAAAGTCTGTTCATATGGAAGCTCAGAGACCTACCCTTGCAAAATGCGATTCTGTATAGAGAAATAATTATATAATTAAATGTGGTTTTCCTGTATTTTCTTCTCAATGTGTTTGCCTGCCAATGTTTCACCCCCCCTTTTCTTCCATTATATCACTTGTAATGGAAGTGAAGCGGCCTTGGTTTCCAGTAAAATGGAAGGATAGCAGCAGGTCCACAGGAAGAATTCAGGATGCTTGCCATAAACCATCTACCACATACAGCAAAACAGGATTTTTTCCAGGATTACTCAGAGCCAATGCAAGCCTGCAACATACAGCGAAACATTTGTCTTGAACACCCTATGGTGATTTTAATGGAGGAACAGTCTTTCACAAGTACATGGAACTCCCCTTTCTTTTTTTTCTTTCCTTTTTTTTTTTTTTTTAAATCCTTTTCTCAGTTTTTTTGCAGGATCTTTACTTTTAAATAAATTTCCAGGTTATCCACTTTAAAAGTATCTCCATCACTGGCAAGTACAGAGTCTGTTTTATGGATCCTTTTGACATGATTTGAGCCTACAATGTGTTCCTAGTGAAACCACACCCTGTATATCTTGTATGATTTCCGTTTCAAAAGCACAACCTCAAAATTTACATAGAGTTTGTCCAAAGTTTCAGAGACATCAGTGAAATATAAACCTCATATTTTCACTGGTGTGATTTGTGGATCTGGGAACTCACATATTTCACTTTGTATAAAAATATTTTTTAATTATAAAAAACCATAAATCAATGATAAATAATAATATTAAACATAATTTAATTTTACAGTTAAATGAGTTAACAGTAAAACGTAAACTAACATACTTTCAAAATAAAACTTGTATTTGTGTAAGAAAATCTCTAGACTCTTGAAGACTAAATTCTTGTCTCATAGTATTGGGCAAAAACAAAAAATATGGCTAAATGTTGCTCTAAAGTTCTGCCCACATAAATGTAAAATCCAACATGCAAAACCCATCAGCTAAATATTTATTTGAAGAAAAAGCTGTGGAGTAGAGGTTTGGTCATTTTTTCTTTTACAGTCTTGGAATATGTAAATTATTGTATTCATCTTTTAAAATATGATCACAAAGAAAACAAATTTTTGTCTAATGAAGAGCAAAACATTTGGTTTATATGACGTTTCTTTACTGGCTGACAATTTTTTTTTAACAGATATACTCTTCAATCCTACACAAATTTACACCTATGTTAACATTTAAGGAGAGAAATACATTCATTGAGATCAAAAGTACAACACAGGCTGGAGCTCCTGCCACTTTGAAGAGTAGTAAAAGCTCTGGGTCTGGGGCTTTTTTTCTTCCAAAAGTGCATATCCCTTACATTTTTTACCTGAAACAATGCATGTGTCTGAATCTGCAGACAATCTCCAAAAACACCAAGAAGCAGCACGCGCCAGACATTTTGATGGACTGTCTAACATAAAACCATTGTGGGCCAATGAACTACCCTTTCTACCCCCTTACTCAGCTCTCTGTGTAGCAAGAGACAAGCAGAAGCTGAGAAACAAGACCAGGGTCTATCCACAACTTTACTTACCTGCTCCAAAAGGTGTAACCAACTTCCTGGATGGTCTTCTACTACATTTTTTTTTCACCTTGAGATGTGCAGAATGACGTCCCCAAGCTATTTCAGGGGAGGAGACCTGAAGCCAGGACTAAAACCTCACATCACACTGTATCTAGAACCTCAGATTTCTTTGCTCTGAGTTGGAGCACCACCAACATGCACAAATGCAGTTAGACAAATGTTTGCACCAATACAGGAAAGGGATTTGGGGCAGAAAAGAGAAATATAGATGCACACCATGTGCCAGCAGCCTCTGCAGAGACTTACTGTGGTGCAGGATTTAAAATTCTCTGCATACAAACAGTTAATCACCACAACCATTTAAAATGTCAATGGAAAAAGAAATGGCTTCCAAGAGCATATAACTGCCCAGATAGCTTTCATCAGCCCAGCCACATGAAAGACCCAGAGGCAACAGCAAAGCCACCATCAACACAAGTGCCTGTGGAGTCCTCTCTGGTGCCAGATCCTGCTGCTTGAGCTATAAACAATATCTCCTATAGCGTTACATCTAGGATCTCTGGCTGCCAATCAAGCGGGAAGGGAAGGAGAAGGAAGAACTGTCTAATGCACTGGAGTAAATGTACTGTCTCCATTAAGTGCTGTATTTTATACCTTTGTGGAATAAGTGGGTTTTGCAAAAGGGCAAACATCCCAAATGTTAAAAACTGGTTGCAGAGAGAATGTAGTGGCGGCTTTGATGCTTAATTTTTATGAATATGAACATTTTCATAGACTTCAGTCTCCCCACAAAACATTAGACTAATGGCCATAAGGCAATTGTTCTTAAGTAACTTCATGGTCAGTCATTCTTGTGTCTGTCTGGGTGATGCTCCTAGCGAGCAACAAACAGCAGAAGGTGTTTGCAACATGCATCCGTTTTCCTCATTGGTCCTGACACAGTCGCTGCCGTTGAGAGTAGGGTTTATATGCTGAAAACGGTCCGGGGAAGCTGTGGTTTTGGGCTGCACGCACTCTTCTTGCCCGTAGCAGTGTCGTAATTTTGCACCTGTGTCTGCAGCAGTTATCTTGTCTCTCTGTGAACAAGGCTGAACATGATGCTCAAACTGGCAACATCTGCTTTTGGAGCCCAATTTTGACTGGTTTCTGGTCCGTTTGTTGGATTAGACTCATCTAACGGCTCAAATTTTCATGAGACTTAAACCCAGTCATTGTATTTGTGTTCATTGTCAACTCCGGACACGCTCAATTGCAAAAGAGCAGACTCCAGTCTGCAAACAGCAATTGCTCAGTTTTTATTAGGGTGCATGTTTACCGCAGTGGCAGTGATGCCACTTCCACAAGTCAAGTTGAATCAGAAAGGTGTGACAGACTGCAGCCCTGGATATCTAGTCTATAATTACTCTGTATTTATTTAGTCATGTCAGCAATAGCATTTGCATCAGGGGCTAATTGCCCCTTCAGTTTTATGCTAGTAATTGATGGCAAGCCCAGAAGCGCAGGCAAAAGGAAAAAAATAGAAAAAAAAAAAATCCCTCCTGAAAGCTAAATACAAAACTGGCTTCTGATAGCTTTGGCATTACTTTAATAAAAGGGAAGCTATGGATAATTATTGCTTTGAAACTTCTACAAGTGAAAAAAAAGTCTATTAGAAACATATTCAACAATTGCAGGCTGAGGTGGTAGTTTAACCATATCCCTCTTTCTCCTCTTAGCTGTAAGCTTTTCTTTCAAATTGAACTAACTTCTCATTTATAGTTAGTTGTTAATATTTTAGGCAAACAAGTGCCCTAAATTGGCAGCACTGAATTTATCACATGTTACAGAAAGACTTAGAAGATCCTGGCACCACATAATTAAACAGGATGTTGGTGTCTTCTCTTTCTTTTTTTTTTTTTTTTTTTTTTTAAATGAGTGGCTAATCAAGATATTTAGAACTTTTTTGGAAAATCTTCAATAGGACAGCTGAATGTAGAGGTGAATGCCTCAGTGAGAATATGTAATGATTTTCCAAAAATCTTATTAAAATTGTAAATACATAGTTCTTATTTATGATACTAAATATAGGAGATATGTGAAGGTAAGTTATATTAGCAATGAGTTGTTCATCTCTGAATTCCGAGGTCCCATCAGTTTTCTACTGAGGTGACATTACTGAAGGAAATAAATTTACTTTAGAGTTATAAGTGAGGTGAAATTCAGATTCAGCATGTCCCATGTTATTTCTGTATTGAATAGATATCACGCAGTTCAGAACTAATATAATACTAAAACAGCATAGGTGATTAATACTGGAGACTTGTTAATGCGAAAAACGTTAACTCTGCCTAAAGAGGATTCTACTACGAGACATTTGTTTTATTTTTATCAATTAGCTTAATCTTTGATTTGAATTCTACACCCTCTAGCATTAAGAAGATGCTTGCCTTTTTTTTTTTTTTTCTTTAAACAAAGGATTATTCTTCCTCAAAAGGGGATTGTCTAGTTCTTTTATTGTTTTATGTCACACAGGGGAAAAATGCTTTTGAGGCATTACCTCTGAATTTAGCAGGGACGAGAGTTTACTGCTATATAATCATTAGTCAATGCAGTAGCTGAAACCTTAAACAAAAGAAAACAAACTACAAACAGGCAAGCATCCCCTAAAGGCACATCAGAACACCAGAGAGAGGAAGCATGGATTTCAAACACGGCTGCCCAAGCATGTGCTAAATATTGCCGCTCCTGACTTTAAACAGCACACCAAGGAATACAACATCACCTTCTAGTCTTTGAAACAATACTGGGAAGCAAGAGAAAAAGAATTGAAAGGGTTTAGCAAATGTACTTTACTTCTACTATTTTTTATTTTGAGACTTCATGAAAATTATATTTCCAACCTAATAAAATCCTTCAGGAGAAAGGAACTCTATCATAAAGCTATTAGAAAGATATCATTAAACCTCAAATGTCGTCTTTCACGATACGTGCTTCACCATAACAAGCAAACTGCCTGATCCCTGTGAACTGTCTCAGACAATTACTGCTCATACTGTGGCTGTGAGCCATAAGGAATCTTTAGAAAGATTTTTACCATGGCTGTCCAACTGCATGTACAAACAATCACCAGGGCCACATTTGCTTTAATATGGGTGATCACCGGCCTGGGATAACTGTAAGTACTTGGAAGGAGCTAATTAGAGAACTGTATTTCATCCTGATATATGGCCAAATGCTATACAAATAATACATACAGTGAAAAGCATATAATTTATGCTACATGTGGAAAAGGAAGGTGATGTATCTAACGCAAATGAGAAACATTAAATACATTCTATTTTCTTAATTTTTTTTCTACTGGCATATTAACTATGAATTCAGAATATATTGTCGGTGTTAGTCAAGACAGTGATTGCTTCATTAATTTAAGTATTTGTCAACCCAGAATAAATTGTAGGATAGTGATTTGAATACAATCTACATCAGTAATGATCTGAGGCTGCATCCAGCCCCCTCTGCAGAATCATTTTGGCATCTGTAGAGTTTCAAGCAGGAGTCCAAAATACACCATCTGATGATTGTTCGGTGATCTATATGGCACGAGCTCTTCTATAAAGATAGGTGTCCAGCATGCAAAAGCTTTAATCTGTAAGTAACTGAGTGAAAAAATGACTCTGTCACACTCCATCTACTCAAAAGAAGTGCCCATCCATTGAAGGATACGGGTGTAGGGAGGTGCTCTCCGATAACAGCAATTTACACTCTTTCTGAGCACAAGACTCCAGAACTGCTGCTTTAGTTTGCAAGAATGAAATTCACCACTTGTTTATCAGTAATGACATGACAATTTGCAGGAGTCCCTGGGAAAACAGAGAAGACAGGCAGCACTCATAGGAGTTTATGGGAATGAGATGCAGAATCATAAACTGATTCCAAGAAAAATGATGGATAAAAGGTGCTGAGAAAGAAAATGTCCCAGAAAAGGATGAGATTTTCAAAAAGAGTAAGTATCAGTCATGTCTTTAGCAGGAGTTTTCCTGTGTTTGGTCTTCAGCTGTTTTTGTGAAAACACGGAATGGCAAATAGAAGCTGGATGAGGTTTTCTGCAGGGACAGCTCCATAAGACAAGGTAGGGTTACGGAAGAAAATTATTGAGATTTTTGCTATATTTTATTCCCCAGATTGATTCTTCCTGAAGAAAACATAAGCTCATGGAATGATCTCTAGACTCACCTCCAAAACCCACAGCCACACAAAATCAACAGAAAGCAAATGCAGCTTCCCTCAGACGGATGTCTTGCCCAGCGTCACAGCACTGTGACTGCATGGGAGCTCCCATGCCAGGACCGCTTTTACCTCACGGACCCTGGAGCCCCCCTCAAGGCAAACTTGTCCTGTACTTGCAACAGCTTCATAGTTTCTGTAATGGGACATAGTTTCAGTGGGACAGCAGAGCGAAAGGCAAGTAACAGCCTGTCTCTTTTATACTTGAAAAGCATGGGCCTGTCAGTGCCTTCTTCATTAGGTAATGACAGAAAAGGTCTATAAGGTTTAGGTCTAAGCTAGCTGTTATTAAAAACACAATCCTTGAAAAATTTACTTTTTAAAGGTATTTTGAAAGTCTTTCGTTTGCTGGAAATGTCCTAAAGATGACACAAACCACATGCTATACTACTGCACTCAGAAAACAGACTTTTTATTGGATAATGATGTGGGATGAGAGATATTTCATCTTTCATACATTTATTTGACAATGATGAATTTAATTCATTCTATCACATTGAATGATACATTTATATTCAGTATGTAGTTTAAAATTTCATAAATGATTAAAGTCCTTGCCGTTTTAATTATAATATGAAGAGAGCAGCCAGAACTTATTTGCAGAGAATAATGTGCAAGTCAATAAATTTGGTGAGTACTCCTGACAACATATAAATGATGACTTTAGTTGCATGACTACCTGTGGAAGGCAAGCTAGTTAACAAGAGTCCTTGTGTTTCTTCTCCAGCAGAGTGAAGCTGGAGTTTGTTCACTTCCAAACTGCAACCACCTCGTTTCAGCAACCGGCAGCAAACGATTCGCAGAGCTTTCTAAGTTGTCGTACATCCTGCGCTAATGGAAAAGGTCGGCTTGCCAAGCAGAGGGCTGCAGACGGCTATCATCCACCAAGTGGCAAGCTGTAATTTACCTCAGCCACGTAAAGAAGATTCTTCACCCTGGGAGAATCAATAAGGGCTCTGAATAAACAAGGCAAGCAGCTTTTGGCTTATCCTTGCACTACGCAGGCAATAGTTCAGCTTTCTTCATGCTCGCCCCTCATCAGTCTGAATCACAGAGACCACCGCTGGTTAATTCACATCCACTAAGTGCCTGACCAAAAGCCTAATGGAAAGATTTCATTGACTCCTTTTGGCTTTGGATGAGACCCATGTGCATCAGCCACTACGAGCGGACCATCCAAGCATCCAGTAGTGATGTGGACAGGTGTCCACAAGGAATCGAACCAATACCAGCAGCCCACAAGTCAGACATAGATCATAGGTCTATTATTTTCTCTTCACTGAACTTTGGCTTAGGCATTGCAAAGGTATCAAAAGATACTTTGGATAAACTCACACAACTGAACATAGAATCACAGAATGATAGAATATCTCAAGTTAGAAGGGACCCATAAGGATCATCGAGTCCAACTCCCTGCTCCTCGCAGGACTACCTAAAACTAAACCATAACGTACATTCTTCTGGTCCGTACAGAGCCATTGAAAAAAATAGTTGAGGCATTGACCTTCACTCAATTTATCCTGTCTATGTTCTTTTTTGACCTAAGAGGCCTGCACAAAGCCATGACAAGACAATCAAAGTGTTTATTTTAGAAAGAAAAATATTCATAACCTTTTCAAGCTGTAAGCAGTATAAAAACTAAGCAAAGTGTTATTTTTCCCTCTAATTCTAATTTAAAAAAAAAAAAAAAAGAAAAAAAAAAAAAAACCCCCACAACTAAAGCAATTTTGATCACATTTTGTTGAAAGAGAAGAAAAATGCCTCCAGGCTGAGGAGTCCTATGCCAGAGTATAGCCCAAAGCAGGCTAAACCAAAGGAATCAGAAAGTCTTCTGGAAAAGGAGGGCATATAATGGAAACAACGACAGACCTTTAACTGTAGTAGTGCTGCTGGGTGCCACTATAATGAACTGAAACCTACAATCTCCTAGGGTTAATAAGACACCTGTCTTGAAACTAGCAGTCATATTGGTTTTCCAAGCCTGCCACAATACTTAAAGTCTTGATGAAGTTCTTCCTGTGCCAAAGGAACTTACTAACAAAGCCACTGAGTCAATTTAACCTAGTGAAACTGGACCCTGTAGACTGGGTTATCAGAGTTTTGTGTTGAGATAATTACAGCACTAAAGAGAGCATATGGGCTGTCAAGGCTGGCACATGGCCTGCGCCAGCTGTTACCTGGGTGCTTTGGAAAATCTACTGAACAGCATTTTGGACACAGAACAGCTATATGTAAGTTTTCCAAGATATCTAATGGGAGATCCTCATAATAAATTTATTTTTTATATAGGGGAGGATTACACCCAATAACATGACTGCAAGTACAACCTTAAACTTCAAAAGGAAAATACCAGAGGAAAGCAACCCTGCATGAAAGCCAAGTGCACCAATAGCAAGCCTCACCTGTTAAGAAGAGTAAACTATCCAAGGAACTAACTATTGCATAGCCCAACTTAAATACAATACACAAATACACCTATTTAAAAGCTTTTCTGGAAACATATCCCTAAGTCAATGGGATTTATCCTATTGTTCCTGGTATTGCTCCTCCATAAAAGATGTCTTCCAAATGCAATGTCATAGCTAATCAATAATCATTACTAACAACAATTATTATTGATTAGCTGTGATGGTCTTACAGGGCCTGCCTTTATGAGGTAATATTACCAAGGAAAACATTTCAAATAGGATGTATCCAATGAGTTAGCGAGAAAATATAAAGAGGGATCAACCGAAAACGTGCCTGTACAGAGTGCAACAACTGTAACACACAGGAAAATTTATAACATGTGAGGACTGGAAATTATGATTATTGCATCCAGGTGGATTATAGTAAATTATATTCATTATTTAGATAAGTAGACTTAATTACCCAAGCTGAACTTCCTAAGCTGCAAGGTCATTTTAACTGAGTCTGCAGTATCTGCAATGTCTGTGACCTGAGAGAATGACTTGGAGATGTGAAGACTGACAAGTCATGGGGGAGCCAATGCTTAGTTTCCAAAAGCTAACCAGATGCATCAGAGTTTTGGGAGCAAAAGTGTTTGCCATAACTATAGCTGGGATTAGTGGCACTGCCGCAGCTCTGAAACTCACATACAAAATCCTGAGTCTTAGTTTCTCAAAGCAAGTTAAACTTAGAAAGCTGAGGTAATGGAGCCCCAGCTTCAGTTTCAAGTCACCTTATCATGCAAACCCACAGATTCATTCCTCTGACATCATTTCCTTCATCAACCTAATGCAAATATATCATTATTTGTTTCACATCGTTCAATTGCATGTCTTCATGAATCTCTTGAGAAATTAATGGATGGAAAATTTAAGGTTTACTATCTCTCTGAATATGTCATTTCAGAAGGAACATAGTTAACCCATATTTCCTCCTTTTCTGACTCAAAAATGTATCAACATCATTGCTTGTAAAGAATGGTTTGTAGGAAGTTGGTTCAATTGATAATTTTCTGCATGCTGAAATTCTTAACTTATCTTTGTTGATCTGCATCTATTTGAACGCACTAGTAATGCACAGAAAAGCTCAAGGACTAACACTATTGGTACCATACTTTTTTCAAAGCAAAATCTGTGCTCTTTTAGCTTTAAAAACCCTAGTTGATTGAAAATTAGTGTATTTTGGAGTTGAAAAATTCAGTTATTAGATTTAAATTTTTAAAACCCTATCCCTTAAAAACATTTAGGAAATCCAGTTGTATTACATCAAAGTAAGCGCATTACCACATTATATTTTGCAAGCTTTAGCAAATTAAAAAAATCCCTCGGAAGAATCTTAATTCTTATCTATGGAAAACATTAAACTGCTACGCGCTAACAACTGGAATTAGTCCTTAAATCTCTAATGAGAATAATAAAACATGAGTGCAGTTTGTGCTGTAACTTGATAAGGTCTGAATTTACTTGCTGTTAGTAAAAGTTCCTGATCCAGCAGTATGGCGTTTTACTCCCTGAGGTACAGGAAACAATATCTGTCCTTTAGGAGCATCCTCTGTGGTAAGCACTTCTTATCGGGGCTATCAAAGGACTAAGATAGCAGCGTAATATCTAGTAACAGCAGCTTTATGAGCAGATCCATTACTGATTTAAATCAATCTAAAGCAGGTAGTTCTCTTTAACCCGTTCAGAACAAAGCTGACCTCCTCGCAAAATTATTTCCTCTGAAAGTAATGCAAACTATTTCTGTGCTACTAGGTGTGATATGCATTGAATCTGAGCAGCAGCAGCAGAAGTGGGGAGGAAACACCACAATGCTGTAAGCCCCCCTCAAAAAAAAGTCCCCTATACTAAAAGCTTGTTACTCTGCAAAGATACAGTATTTTGCAACAGTGAAATTTAATGTTCTTGAAAATACTGATTTGAACTAAACTAGGACACTATATGCAGAAGGAATTTAATGGAGACTGTCTGAAATCAGCTTGCTGTCAATTTTTCTGAAAATCTATTTTTTTATAAAAGTCAATATCTAAATAGACCGCAGTTTTCTGGCAAAACACTTATTGGAAGACACTCTTCAGATTTTATTTGCTTATGAAGATATTTTTATTCTTTGCAATGGAAAATGTAATTGTAACTTTTCTTGAACTTCCAAAAGTAAAATGAAAATATTATGTTACCAGTGAGTAGTTTAGCGAGCCACAGCCATTTAAAATCTTAGTGTTTTCACTTACTTTATACCAATGGAGATTCCCTCCCAGCTTTAAATAAAAAACCATTCAAAAGTATAATTTATATTTTTTCATACGGAGGGATTTAAATACAGTTCAAAAACACCACAAATGTAATTTATTTAAATGATGATTTGCTAATTTTGCCAGTAATTAGATAACAGAGGTCTCTACGCATTACTTCTTGATTAGTGTTTAGAAAGACAAAAAAAGCCTACTGCACTGTTTGACACAGCTGTGAAATGTCAATCGGCTCCCGGCCAGGAGAGGCCCACCAGATAAACACGGTATTTCACGAGATTACAAGAGTGCATAAACAATATGCATTGACGACACCCTCTCACTACTAACTTCAGCGTTTGTCCTAAATGGTCACCTTCATAATTATCTTGGGCCCGATCCTGCTTTTTCCAAAGTCAGTTTGAGTTAAATTATTGATTGCAAGAGTCAGTCCCTCGTGTCTTAGCAGTTAATGGGATCAAAGTGACATATAATCAGCATGCGTAATTTGAGGATCTCAAACTTCTTGGATTCCCTCATGACTTATTTTGGGGGCATTATTTCTGGACTATTCTTCTGAATAATAATAAGAAAAAAAAGAAATTCAGATTCTAGTAAACAAGCAGCTTGTTTCTCATCCTAAAGAGCAATTTTCTCAGCGCTCATTTAGAGCCTGACCTTGTAATCCTGCGATAACCCTTCCCTGGTGACCCGAACTATGCACATATTTTGCCACCTTCAGTCTAAATCCATTCCCCTGCCAGAAATCAAGAAAGATCTAGGATATGGTAAACAGACAAAAAGTCAGCATTTCTGGTTTTGTCTTCATTATAAAGGTTTAAAGACCAAATTAAAACCGTTACACATTTGAACTATTTTAATTAGTGCAATTTAGTATTCTCCACAAATGCAAAAGGTTACATTCTTACTGAATCTTTGATTTAAACATTTCCTATTAAACTGTGTAATTTTAGTTCAGTAAGTGCTTTCACAGTACTTTATGCAAACGTGAACTCTTTGAGATAACAAAATCAGCATGAATTTTGTATTAGAAATATATTGCAACATTAATAAAACAAAACAGTGTGTTTTCTTATGATAACAGAGTTTAAAGAAATAGGTTTATTTTTGAGGTTCATACCATACAGGTGACAATCTATTTATTTACTCCTGCCTTTATTGGTAGCTATACATTTCTTATTAGATAATAAATTTGATCCTCCAAAGTATTTTGCTTGAGCATCAGAAAATATCCAAGTGCTAAAGGGAGAGATGGCACCTAAAAATACACTGCTGAACTTCTCTGTCTTGATAAAACTGGAAGCTGCTCTGTAACTTGATCAATTTCTTGCATCTACAGAATATTGCTTTTTAAGGCTAGTATGGGAAAGAAATATCAAAACAGGCAGAGATATTTTCAGTTCTGCAGAAAGAGATGAAATAAAAAAGCTTTACCTTCAGTACCTTTTCAAAAAAACCTTAAAAAGTAGAAAAATTCTTTTTTTTTCTTCTGTCTGAAACAGGAATAGAATTTATGCTCTTTATATCATATATGGCTTTAACACTTGCAAAGTTGCCATCAAAATGAAAGCTAAACCCAGGCCCAGAGCGATGGTGTACAGTTTTTAAGAGTATGTCAAATTATCTTCAATAGCCATTTTCTAAATAAAATATGAAATCTTGAAGCAGATAGTAAAGAATTCTATTGAGGGTAAAATCTTTCATTTAGACATAAATTTAAAGAATCCACATCCCTGAATCTTAAAAAAAAAAAAAGGAATATTGTTTTCTAATTGCCATGGGCTGTATATGCCAGTAGTATGAATGACTTTCACATATCAGTTTTAACAAAAGTTCCTCTAAATTTATTTCTTTAAGCACACTGTCATTTGGTCTGCAGACTTATAGGAACAGATGAACAGTAGTATTTGTACATGCTTTTTGTTCCAGGCTGTAAATGCAATCCTACATCTCAAGGTTACCAAGAGGGAGGAAAGGCATTATCATTGTTTTTTCAGTCTGACTGTCCCATTTAGGTGATGTACATACTCTGAGCAAATTAATTGCTTTGCATTTTGTTTATATTTATTAACTGAGATTAGGAAAGGCAGTAATATACTATATCAAAGCATTATGGAGAAAAAAACTCGAATCAATCTTTCTCGTATGTCACAGACAGTACTTATTTAAATCTAAAATATGTTCTTTGCTGTCCTTGGTCTATTCTGGTAGATAATAGCTTTTACCAAATATAGGGCTACAGATTCCTCTCGTCTTTTTGAACACAAAACCCAGAAACAATATTAAAAAAAAGATATATCAAACTTCTGTTATTAGAAGAACAAACAATAACAACAACAACAAAAAAAAACACCAAAAAAACCCGCAGTCTGTTAGGCTTCTTGAGCTAACAAGATTTTATTTCCATTTTTAAAATTGTTATGTGCATTCTTTCTGCAGGGTTACTGCCAGAATTTAATCATTATGCCCCATCATTCAGACGTTCATTTGGGGGCAAACCCTGCAATAACAAAAAATTCAGAAAGGCCTTGTAAAGAGGAAAAGTCAAAATTGTTAAGTAATACAGTGCATTTTGACTCTGTAAATAAAGCAGCTGCACACCACACTCCCCATTCAGACAACTGTGCAAGAAAAGCATCACCCGACTGTAATTTCCTAGACTCAGAAATGAATTTAAAATAGACATGCTTGCATCTATGCAACGCTGATTCAGTCTCCCCAGTTCTTGAAAGTTTAGAACCTGAAACACTGCGACACCATCGCCTGCTCATTACTATTTTTTACACAAAGTAATACTGAATCTCCCACATAGGAAGGAAGATAAGCAACAATATAGTGCAGGCTCCAAGTTAAATCTGGTTCAGACAGCGTAATAATGATGTCATTAAGACTCCGAGCTGAATGGGAATCAGACAGTACTGTAGTACAGCTGCAGACATAAATCTGAAAGAACTTTTTTGGCTACATTCTCAGACTTACCTTGAAAGATATTTAGGAGCTCCAGCAATGTGAGTTGAAAGAAATGTTCTCAAAGGGAGGTTTGCAGACTGAAGAACCTATGTAGGCCTTATAGGCACTTTCTTCTGTGGCACAGGAAGGAACATTTTGTTAAATGAATAAACTAAGAGAAATAATTTCAGAAGAAGTGCAAACCAGAAAACAAATAAACCTTAATACTACCACAAATAAATGAGACTAAGGCAATTGTGGGACTGCTCAAAGCCTTTTTGCCTTGCTGAATGAAAGCAATCCCTAAGACTGAATGGGTAATGAGATCCTGGCTCCTGAGATTTTAGCTTTCTTAATCATGTTCATAATTAATTCAAGAACATTGATAATTTCATTACATTCTTTTTGTCTTATCAATAAATGATGTGCCTGCACTTTTGGTCCTGTGTACAGGGAGAAAGGAGATGCTTTGGGTAATATTGCATCAAGAATTGTGTATGTATATATGTATATACACATATATATTATCTATATGACCCAAAATAGGGATGTGGTAGTTATTATCCTTAACCAGGCCTCTATTATCAGAATATGATGACAAGCAGTTACAAATAATTAATAAGCTTTTTATGCAGAAATGCAAAGCCCTTTAAAGAAAAATATGTTGCAAACAGAATTCCTGTCTGAAAGATATGTACCTAGAATAAAATACATTTTCAGAGATATTTAAGAATGGAATTTACATGAACTCAAACTACAAATATATTCTTAAGGCATCTCTAGATTCTGTTTTAAAAATGTCATTTTAAAAACCACCAACTTTAGCTCCCCTTTCTGTTTGAAGAGATGTGCCCTTCTGTTTGTCCTTCCAAACACATTTCCAGTATCAGCTTACATCTAACACCAAGCTGTACTCACCCACACAGTTGAAACTGTCTGGGGCTTTTTACATTATTTTTTTTTTAATGAAGACTGAAAGCTCTCTCTTTATCTATCAGTCAATCAAAGGGGAAGCATCCCTTCAGGGTTTACTACTTGCTCTATGTAATCTTCAACAAAGCAACAAATCTGTTTGGCTCCCTTTTGTTTTTGTTGTTGTTGTTGTTGATTTAGACATATCACTGGTTTTAGACAGCAGAGTCTGTAGAAGCAAAAGTTTCTGACCAGAGCCACACACTGCTATGTTATTTGCTCTCACTTGCACCTTATTTCATCCTGACATCAGTGAAACAATCTGTGGAGAAAGTTACCCTACGCAAGAGTGAG
This sequence comes from Burhinus bistriatus, assembly GCA_013397275.1. NCBI lineage: Eukaryota > Metazoa > Chordata > Aves > Charadriiformes > Burhinidae > Burhinus > Burhinus bistriatus. Next base: position 282,339 of record VYXH01009131.1, on the reverse strand, counting down.
CGCCATAAATGGGTCCCCAACAATTTAATAACAACCTTCAGCACACAAGCTACACTCAGAAAACGTCTACCACACCGCAGCAGTCACTGCTTTTTAGCTGATTATCTTTTAAAAATAATAAAACCAGGCATTTCCTTCTCATGAGCAGGTTAAATGCCAACTTAAGGACAAATATGTTCTCCACCAAATGTCCTCTTTTTCCTTTCTGATGACACCTGCTTCATGGGGACGTTACTCTACTGAAGGTCTACGTAGTTTGACCAGCCCCAGAGGTGGCTTTTAGCCCGCACAGCGCATGTGAGCTCAGTTGCATGCTAAATGTCCACCAGTAAAGAAAGAGCATAGATGCAGGTATGGATAAAGGGTTTCCATTCTGAACATACTTATCAGGGCTAGGGAAGAAAAAAAAGACTGAATTTCATGTATGTGTAATGTTTTGTAGTCGTAAGTAACTAAGCATATATTCTTTGTACTGCTAAAAAAAAGAGGCCAAGGAGCAATCGCTGGTCCAAGGACAAATGGCACCAACTGACTCCAGCCCACAGTGCTCATATCTAGCGGCTTCAAACAGACGTGTCTGGGGAGAGCTACCCCAAGGAGTCCAAAATACATCTAGGGAACACGCTAGCAATTCAGTAGGGTGGGCAACTGGAGTGCTGCACTCAGCCTGGTCTCCTAGCCTTCGCTTATTTTTAATGCCTCCAAATATAAAGACAGCCAGAGGTGCCAAAAACCTTGGTGTGAAAGAAATAGGGTATCCCTAGGATTTAGGCAGCTTAGGAGAACTGTCAAGCAGTTTTTTGTTAGGGGGGCGGTCCCTCAAGGGATGGGGGAGGCAGCATAAAGGATCTACTATAGTATAAAAGTAAATCTTTCCCTCTTCAAGTTGGAAGCAATGCTATATGAGGATAACAAGAGGCAAACTCAGGTAAACACAGCACGAATTACTTAGTACGCTTGATGTATTTAATTGAAAAGACTCAGAGCCTGAACCGCCCTTTGCACCTTCCCTCCTAGATTACCAGAACTGTCCCTTGGGGATGTATAAACAAATACAAATTGACTCAGGCAATCCGGATACTCCTGTTCCCAGTGGAGATGAGCGTGTGCAAGTCTTGAAGAGGCAGTTATCCCAGTGCTTCTGAGCCCCAGAAGGCTGTAGCCATAAACTAGGATTGAGCCTGTACTCAGATGATCTGAATTGCCTCCTGGAGGGGCTCATCTCCCCTCTGACAGTACAAGAAGCCTCTAACTACACCCTCAGTTCAGGCATTTTAAGGGAATACCTGGAGTTAGGTGGGATACAGCCACACTACCATTCTTGGATGCAATGAATAAGAACAGTGAATAAATTTAAGTAGGTAGAAAACACTATCCCTTCAACCTTGCTGTTGTCAGAGGGCAGAAGCCAAGAAAACTAGGCTCAGTTCCTGGATTTTGATTAGGGTGTTCTTGCCGTAGGTCCATGTAGTGCCTTCAGGTAATATGAATCCAAGCCTTGTTTCTGAGATCAGCAACTGTAATCCTCTCAAATTTAGGGCAACATTTCTTTGAAGCAATTCTGAACTATAAATAATCTGGAAATCTCTCTGAACTTGATCCTAACTTTTCCTGCAAAAGCTATGGACAAGATGGCAAGCATCTCCAGTTAGCACATGGAGTTTTTCAAGAAGGTAGTCTCAAAACTGGAGCAGCTTATGCGTTTGAAATCCCAGTCCCTTTTTTATTTAGCAGTTTAGATACAGCCTTAGATTATCCATGCTTTATTCCTAATCCTTAAAATGTAAGTAGTACTCCTTGACTTTGGAAATGTCTTATCAGAGCAGAAACCTTTAAAAATTCTAAGGGATTTGGAGAACCATTCTAAAACGCATCAGGAAAATCCACAGCACAGTTACTGACAGCTACCAACATTTTTTTCAATGATAAGCCATCTATAAACTCACAAAGACAATCATTATATTCAAGTTTATAGAATTACATTTTAAAACTGAATCCACTCACATAAGCTTGGGCAAAATTATGCGGGTTTTGTAGGATTAACTGATTGCAGGAGAAAGAATTCCAAAAAGAGCAACACAGAATCACTTAGCAAGGCAAGCTGTTGCCTGTGACAGTGATGCATGAGACATGGGTGATATATATATACTGGGTGGCTTTATCAGTAAATCACTGAGTTATTTACTTCCCTGAGGAACTGGACCTGTCCCTGGAAGAGACTGCACTGTGAGATGCACCAGTGGGGAATTAATATTGGCAAAACAGTCAATTTCGATTTGTTCGCACTAAAAAATAATAAAATATAATTTAATAAATAATATGCCACGGATGTACTTCCTTTTCTAAGTACTAGTGCTTTAAAAATGGTAGAATCTGGATCTTCCTGGTTTTTTCCTCATTAACTTGAAAGGAAAAATCTCCATAAAATGGGTTAGTTTTAAATGAAGTATTTAGCCAGTACATCCCTGGCAGGGTGTGAACAGTTGCACACTGAAGAATATAAAAAAAAAAAAAAGAGTATGAACCTCTGTAACTGAAAACATACTATACCACTTCTATTTTCTCTACATTGCGTATTAAGGGTAGAAGACAATCTCCGCCATCTGCAAGGAACAACTGTGAGGCCACTGCAATTTCGAGCTTCTGTTACCGACCTTTGCTATAGGGCCTTCCATAGGGACTCTCAAGCACGGCAATGAATAGGATGCTCCCCGCAACCCCTCCACAGGCAGAGCGGCAGCCAAAACAGCCCCCTGTGCCTTACCCCTTCCCAAGCTGCTGCGCTTGCACAGGCAAGAGGATCACCTGGGCTCTGGACCTGGGCTTCAGCACCGTGCTCCCAGGTTCACCACCTGCGTCTGCTGCAAGCCTGGTTTGAGAGGGAGCTCAAAGAGTGATATGGGTGCTCAGCGTGACACTAAGTCCCTTAGTCCCTTAGTTCCTGGTCTTAAGGTAATTTGTTGTTGTGTTTCTCTTGCCCGGTTTTAACAAATCTGTAGTTAAAACCATGTGGGCTGAAAAACTGCAAAAAATGTACATGGTCAAACTGTAAAATAAAAAAAAATAAATTCATCATTGGCACAAACCCTGACAATATTGCTACTTACTACATCAAAATAAGCAAGAAAGCTCAAATGCTGTAAACACTTGCTGTGCAGAAAACAGCTCAACGTTATAGTGTTATAGGAAGTATTTCTGCTAACATTAACACCATTTTCAGAAAAGCTTTGCACAAATAAAGAAAAAACAGACACTAATTCTCAGTGTAATAAAAGTAGTGACAACTTTATCATTACTAATGCAAAGAAAATGACAGTTGTGATGCATAGCATATTGTGGCAGAAACGCAAACAAAATACTTTTCCCTTTTTAATTCCCCCCCCAGCATAGCCATTACACCACCTCTCCAGCACCATAGAGTGAATTGGCTTTATTCTGATTTGGGGCTGCTTTTCATATATGCTTTTTGTTGTTGTTGTTGTTATTATGTGAGAGCTTTGGAGAATCCCAGCCTAAAGCCTACATATTCCTAATGCTATATGCCAAGATTTTCAAATCAGAAGCGTGAAGTACACTGGACACCTAGGTCATGAAAATATGGCTGGATAATAAAGCGTGGCCAGACTCACAGAGTAGTAATGAGCACAATATCCAAGAGGCATCTGGCTACAAGTAGCGTTCCTTAAGGCTTCATGGTAGGTCCAATAACATCTGAATTAGCATCCCAGACAATGAGGTGGAAGACATCCTCAGCAAGTTCATGAGTGACCCCAAAACGGCAGGCACAGCCAATATGCTGGAGGGCAGCCATTCACAGGGATCTCAACAGGCTAGACAAAGGGGCTGAAAGAAATCTCACAAAGTTCAGTAAAGAAAACTGCCAAGCCCTGTACCTGTGACAGAATAACTCCATGGATCTGTATAGAGGGCTGACAGGCTAGAAAACAGCTTTGGAAAAGGTTGCCTAGTGATTCCAGTAGACAATAAGTTGAGGATTTGTCAGCACCATGCTCTTGCAGAGATAACAGACCAACTGCATCCTGGGCTGCGTTGGTAAAATTGTAGCCAGCCAAGTCAAAGGACGCGATTATTCCTCACTATTAGACACCTCTCTGACTGTATCTGGGGTAATGTTCAGTTTTGGATTCCCCAGTAAAAGAAAGATATTGCCATACTGGCCCTAGTCCTGTGAGGGGCCAGCAAGATAGTTGAGGCCTTGGAGTTCGCAATACAAAGAGGAGGCTGAGGCGGTTTGTTCAGGCTGAGCAGATATGGCCCCAAGCAGCCTGCCCTAGCTGAATTGTGTTCAGTGGGGAGTTAGACCAGAGCGTCCCCTCCAACTTGGATTACCCTACTGTTCTGTGAGCAGAAAGGAGTTAAAGGATATAATGACATATTCCAGACCTAAGACCACGGTACATTCAGAAAGTGCTCAAACCATGACCTGTACAAGTTTCCCATGTTTTAAACTCCAAAGGTGGTGAATCGGTGTCATCAGTTCTTTATAGTACTTCTGTCCGTGCAGCTCCTACCACTGACATTTTTTCATTAATCCCTTTAAACTTCATTTAGACAACAAATGTAAATTGCATCAAAGGTTCAAAACAACTGTTAAATTTCCCCTCTGCTTAAAAAGACTATCTTAATGAATGCTAAACCAATCATTACAACATAAGATATTAAACTGCTATATACAGTAGTTCTGTTATACTTGCTCTGATCTACTCAAATGACATTTGCTTAAAGTATTTTTAATACCAAAGATGATCAATAATTTCCAAGTCACAGCAGCCATAGTCATCAAACGCTTCTAGAAGTGAAAATGTTTTGAAGACACTCTTTACGTAACAATAAACATCATAAATACGTGACCTGATCCTAAATATCTGTATTCTGCTCTTCACCATTTTTTACCCTTTTCAGCTATCAGAACTCGCTCTGGTTCTAGGAAAAGTAGGAACATTGTGCACTTATTCTGCTTTTTCACATTACAAACAGTTACACTCATCATATCTAGATCTGCATGTGAAACAATACAAAAAGGATGCATATAAGTTACACATATATGAGCCAGAGGGATGTACTAGATGAGGAACTTTGTAAAATAATGCTTTTTATGCACAGGCAATATTTAAGCAGGCAAGAATGTATGTCATTGCAACTGTTTCAAGGAGCAGATGGATAAGTATGTGCATTGATAGTGACGGAAAAGACAGAAGGTAAGATTGGTCAACAGTGAGAAAAAGCACATAAGAGCTGAAAAGGATAAAAATAGAAGAAAGGCATGGAGATTAGCAGAAGGGTAATTAGAAACACTAGAGAGAGAAAAATGTAGTTGTTGCAGAAATAGCAGAAACTAGAACAGAAAATATCTGCAATAGATAGACCTTGATTAAAATGCCATAATCACAGCAGATATTAAGCATTTGCATTAAAAAAAACCCAAAAAACAACAAAAAAAAACCCACAACCTTCTGATGTAGCTAGAATAGTTGTCTTCAGTTAAATACTCCTGAAACTGGAAGCTGCATTTACAGTAATTTACATTTTAAAAGAAAAAAAACCTCAAAAGGTCATAGGAAAGAGAATACATTCCAAACGCAGTTTCATAACTTCGTACAAAATAATAGTGAGCTGGTTTTGATTGAATTTGAATTGACAGCAAAAAATTCTCATCTGCTGTTATTTGATGCTTCATTGAGTGACTTGTCGTTCGTTACCAGCTTTCTCAATTGATATATCACTCTGCAGCCAAATAATGGACAAGTGACACACGCTGAGAAATATGCATTTCACTAGGAATCTGCTTTGCACATCTTGAAAACCCCTGGTAGTATTTATGCTTGAAATTAAACCAAACTGTGAGCATTGATTTTAATAAGTTTAGATGAAATCAAATTGCCGTAACTGTGTTAACAGTGCGGAACCTGCAGTAATCCATGTACTTTATGTGCTGATAAGTCTGAAACTACAGTAAAGGTATAATTATGCCATCACTGATATCTGGTTTTGGTGCCTGTTACTCAGATATCGTGTTATCTACAGCTTTATGCATGAAATACCACCAAGAAACCAATTTGTTTTTCTCATGTTACTGAATCAGTTTAAATCAAAAATCGATAGCATTAATCAACTCCATTTGTAATTTCAAGGAACAGCCTTTCGCTTCCTTGCCTATGGAGTACTGATTGACTTGGGGGACCTCCCTGCACTGAATATTTGGAGAACTAGGAGTTTGTTGAATCCCTGCACATTTCCGTTCCTAATGCTGACAGCAGTGTTGTTCTCCCCATGCATGTTAGCATGATTGTCTCGAGTTTCTTCCCATGTTAGCCAGAAAAGCATTGTTTTGATAATTTCCTCTCCAAGACAGAAAGGAAAAAAAACCAAACGTTCAGGTAAGAATTCAAACTGCATGTTGCGCAGCTACAAATTGGTTCAAATACTTACAGGCAAAGTTCAGATGTAATACAGGAAGTGAGGAAAAAAGTAAGGGGGGAAGGAAGTGAAGGGTGGGAAATGGGAGGAAAAGAGGGCAACGGGAAGAAAGGGAGGAAGGGGAAAGGGAATCACCAAACCACCATTTCCAGCTGATGCCACATGGGCAACTGCAGGGTTTGTGTTTTCTTTTTTCTTCTGATGCTGCTGGAGTGAAGAATTTCTTGATTCATTGTCAAATCAGGAAAAAAAATAGAAATTATTTGGAATTTTTGACAAATTAAAAAAAAAAAATCACTCTGTCATGTGAATCTCTTCTTTATTAAAAGCAAACTGATTTAAAAGTTAGCCTGACAAGGCCAACTCCTCCACAAAATGGAGGAGCTGGCCTGGAACCCGGGACCTGGAGGGCCACCAAGAGAGGCAGCAGCTTCTGGGCTCTGTTTTGAGATCTAGATCTTCCAGGAACTTATCTGAGATCACTGGGGGATTCCTGGGAACCCTTCAGGAAACATCAGGGTGTTGGTTGTGCCCCATAAGGGGGCTGTTTCCTTCAGGACGCTCTAGATCTGGGACATTGTGAAGAAACTGCCAAGGCTCGTCTCACCCTTAGATTGTTACAGTCCAAGAGCATACGATCCCAGATGGTTTTTCTCCTCCTTCCTGCCAGTGAGGGTGAACTGCTGGAGGAGGAGTGGATGGATTTTGTGATTCAACAACTTGTTGCACAACTGATATTGACTATAGGGGACTCTGCTTTTATGACTATGGGACCCTCTCTGAGGACCAACGAACACAACCTCAGGATCTCTAGCAAGGGAGGGAATCCACCCGAACAAGCAGGGCAAAAGCATCTTTGCCAAGATGCTGGCCAACCTGGTGAGATCTTTCAACTAGGAACAATGCAGATGGGAGATGATGACTAACAATCAAATAAGGAAGTGGTGGACTGGGATGGCAAGCAGAGGGTGTGGGATGATGTGGGCAGAAGAGGCCTCACAATCATCAAAACAGGGCTGAAGGGTGAGCACCTCAAGTGGATGCACATAAATAAGGGAGCGACTACAGGACAGTATCATGGGGGAAGCTCTCGTGCCTTTTCTGTGAAACCAGTACAACTGGGTGTTTCAGAAGTATGTGCACGCTAGTGCACACAGCATGGAGAACAAACAGAAGGAACAAGAGGCGTGTGTGCAGTTGTAGGGTAACAATCTTACTGAAACACAGATATGGTGGGATAGCACACACATCTGGAGTCCTACAATGGATGTATAAAAGCTCTTTAGGAATGACAGGCCAGGACGGCAAGGAGGAATGGAATTAGGAGAGCCAAAGCCCACATGGAACTAAACCTGGCAAGCAATATGAAAGGCAGCAAAAAGGGATTCTTCAGGTATATTAGTTGCAAAAGAAAGACAGGAAAAATGCAGGCTCACTGCTGAATGGGGCGGGGGACCTCATGGCAAAGGATATGGAAAAGGGTGAGGTATTCAGTAAAAGTCATGTAGATGTGGTGCTTAGAGACTTGGTTTAGTGGCAGACCTGGTAGAGTAGGGTCAATGGTTGGACTAGATGATCTTAAAGGTCTTTTCCAACCTAAACGATTCTACGATTCTTTTCTTCAATCTTTACTTGCCTTTAGTAATTCCAGGTCTATGAGACCAGTGGGAAAGTCTGGAACAAGGAAGACTTACCCTCATTGAAAAAGGATCAGGTTAGGGAACATTAAACAAACTGGACATACTCAAGTCCATCAGACCTGATGGGATACACCCATGAATGCTGAGGGAGCTGACCAACCTCTTTGAAAGGTCATGGCAATCACAGGAGATTCCTGACAACTACAAGAAAGAAAAAGTTTCTCCCAACCTCAAGAAGGAGGATCTGGGGAACAACAGGCTGATCAGACTCAACTCCTTCCCTTTGAAGATGATGGAACAGATGTACGTGGAAACTACTTCCAAACACATGAAGGATAGGAAGGTGTTTGGGAGTAGTCAGCGTAGATTTATGAAGAGGAAATCATGCTTGACTAAACTCATAGCCTTCTACAATGAAATGACTGTCTCAATGGACAGCAGCAGAGCAGTACATATTTATTATCTTGGCCTTAGAAAGGCTTTTGACACTATCTCCCATAACATACTCAAACTAATGAAGTACAGGTGTGATAAGTAGATCCTGAGAGGGATCAAAAAAAGGCTGAATCACTGAGTTCAAGGGGTTGTGATCAGTGGCACAAATACCAGTTGGAGATCAGTCACTAGTGGTGTACACCAGAGTTCATAGTGGAGTCAATACTGTTCAACATCCTCATTAATGACCTGGATGATGGGACAGAGTGCACCCTGAGCATGCTTGCAGATGACACAAAAGCTGAGATGAGCGGCGATACTCAAAACCCAACTGGACACAGCCCTGAGCCACCTTTTCTTTCATTCTTTTTTTTTTTTTTTCCACTTTTCTTTCTTTTTTTCTTTGAGATGAGGAAGATGAGCACTACATTTGGAAGTGATTGTCTCTTCTCATTGATTATGGAGAGCCTAGATGATGGTTTACACAATTTTTACATAACTAACATGATAGTCCTCAGGTACTTACAAAGCAGGCATCTTACAGCAGATGCAGTTGCTGAAGCTGCTTGTACAGTCAACAGAGAAATAGGCATTGTTATTTTGTGTTCATCTTACCCTGAGTCTTACACATTTGGCTAACTGAACTGCTCCATAGAAGCACTTTTCCTTTTTTCTCACAGCGATTGCTCAGATACAGAGATCTAAAATGTAAGTTTACACTTGATCAGATGTTGTTTAGGTTTGAAACAACATTTAAAAAAAAAAAAAAAGAAGGTTGGTTTATTTTCTTTTTAACTAAGCTGGTGAAACAGAAGTGTAGCTGAGTTCTACCTGTCAGGAGACCCTTTATACTAATGGGTTTGGGTTTTTTTCTGAATATGGCATAAGCCATACTGCCATAAAAACTGCTATATAACTGTTGCTGCTTGAAGGGGTTTGCCATCCTTTCACTACCTCAAGCTACAAAACTTGAATTCTGACTATATTCAAATACGCCAATATATATGAAATTTAGTGTCAGATTTGGCTATAAGATAAAAAACTATAAGCTCAGTGATTTATAACATTTATATACAAGCTTGCTCTAGAAGAAGAGAAGCCATGAGCTAACAGATGCTCTTGATTAGCAGATTTCAGCTTGGCATGGAGTACAGGAAGGACAAGTTCTATTTACCTTCAAAAGACCATGTACACCCTTCGTTACCTAAAAGCCTAGCTGCTGCTGGTTCCTACCCTTTTCTACTGTCTGCAGAGGGAGCAAAGGATGCTGATGCTTTTACCCTAAGTCCCCAGCATGGCTTCTGAAGAAATGCAGTTGTCAGTCCAGGACAACTTACTTTAGGCACCATAAAGCATGTAACCAGATGGGATTCTGAACACCTAGAATTAACAGCCTGTGTTCATTCTTCAGACAACACAGACTTGTAGGTACTTGGTGTGGTGGTTCAGAGAACACAAGTTACAGAATGTGTGTTTGACAGTCTGACCACCAAAATAATTTTTTCAAACTGGGACTAAGGTGGTTAAGTACTTTTGAAAGTTAATAATAAGATGTTTCATGCTCATTGTGACTGTGCCTACAAGAACCAGCTGTGGATCAAGCCGTTATTATGTTTGATGCAGTACAGAGATAACATAACAGGATAGCCCTGATTCCCTTTTTACAAAAGCCAGAAAATTACTTACCATTACTTCTAGAAATTTATGCCTGGATCAAATTAAATAGTTCTCACCTTTCTTTTGCTGCTTATAGCTATTGCTGCATAATTTCATGCTGTTTTGTTCTCAAGTCTGAAACAAAAACAAATCTATGAAGAACAGTTCCACAAGGAACACTACTGTAATTCTTTACTCCATTGCTGGAATTAACAAGATTTTTTTAAGGAACAAACTTCCTTCTAGTAAAGCTACTACTAAAATAAAAATATAAACAATTATTGCAAATATATAGTCACAACAAACATTAAATATGTCTCTTAAACAGGTTTATTACTTCACTATGTATCTGGATAAAGATTTGTCTTCTATAGCTTTGGCACAAGAACAGATTTATTTAGTTTATAGAAACAATTATTTTCCTCCATCAGCTACCCAGAGTGGAATTGTTTAGGAGGTGTGCTTTGTCAAATGTTACTCTGACAAAAATAATCTGTTGAAGTATATTTAGATCTTTTAATAAAAGTATAGGCTTCAGTATTGTTTACGGCTTGTTCACAAAAGCTTCTAATTGATCAAGCCATTTCATTGTGCATCCCTGGAAGCAAATGCAAGAAAGAAGCCTCACCTACATTAGTATTGCTGTTCTCTTCCTATGTTACTTAGGGAAGATTCAACAATCTCAGAATTACTGGCATAGTCAATACAGTGAAATAGATGCAAACATAGCATCATTTTTAAGGGATGCCACTGCCCAGGGCTGTTAGAAGCTTTGGGAACAAAAGACACTCTTCAAGCTTGGCCATCTTGCACTGGAAGAAGCGTAGTTACCAGTCCTGAGATTGGTATGATGTTTCATGCTCCTTTCCAGCTATACCTGTATGATTTTCTTTCTAAGATTTTACTCGGTTAGTGTCACCCAGCAAAGTTCAGCGCCCTTGGAACATGTGAATTTCACAAATATGTGGTCATCATTCTTCCTATTATAATTTTTGCCATTAAAAATCAATTCACCTATATGCTACTACAGCACGGGAGTGAAAACTGAAACATATCTGTTAGTTATATGTAGTGCAGGGGATGCAATAGGTATTTAATGGGATTATTCTGTTTTGTAGCTTTTCCTGAGGAGAAGGCTGGCTGCATAATGCATGGACCAAGCATGCTAAGTAACAGCCAACGGGCCTTGGCCAAGCTGCCCTGGGAGCAAAGGGAATCTTGCCATCGACTTCGCAAGGCTGCAGGTGAGAACAACCTTCATTTGCATTCTTGCACACCTGATGGCAGTAAAAACAAGTCCGTTTTTATGCTTTCCTTTAAAAATGTTTAAAAACCAGCTGAGGAAATGGCTGTTAACACAACTGCCAGCATATTTAGCAACCTCAGCTTCTAATTCCTAGCCCTCAATTTGTTTTATCCAAAGTTTACCAGAACTGAGGGTGCTTGGGTTAAATAGCTCCTGCACTGGAGAAACTCCCCTCTCTACCATTGCTCAGGAAGCACAGGGAATGAAAAGATGTCTCTTTGGCAGTTGGTTCGTTCAGCCTGCCAACCGAGCATCGAGTGATTAGCAGGGCACTGCAGAATAGAAACTGGTACTGTACCAGTGGTGCAGTAGCTGCATCACCCATAATGACTGAGAAAATACCTTGGCTTATATTTCTTACCAAGCTTCACACTTCAGACATTGATTGCAGTTGCAATGTATAGAGAATTATATTTGCTAGGATAACTCCTGACTTAAGTATCTTGACTCTCTCCCAGGTTCGGCAGGTCAGTGTCACTTAATTTACCTCTCCTTAATGTACCTCTCTTTCTTCTTCTTGAAGTCTGTCCCTCTAAACTCTGTTATCTTGCATTCCATACTATTCCATTTTATTTCTGCTTTCCAATCCAAAACCATTCTGTCCATATTAGTTTCCCAAATCAATTAGCATAATTATTTACTCATTCGGTTTTTCTCATTAAGGAAATTATTATGGTGTGTTTTCTTTTTTCTGCTCAACTGTCGTGGTTTGGGCTGGACTGGCCACTGAAACAAATGACAGATGCTCGCCCCCACCTCTCCCTCCAAGGAGAGGAGGGGGAGAGAGAGAGAAACTTATGAGTTTAGGAAAAAAACTAGACTACTTTAATGAAAATATTAATAAATTAATAAAATAATTTTAAAAAAATAAAATAATGAAATATATACAATATATATGAAAGTAGTATTGAGCTCCCAGGATGATGATCATGTCCCCAGCAGGTACTGGGAAAATCCCAGACTGGACTCAGTGACAGACAGGAACTGGATTCTGGATCTAGTGGGCTAGTTTGCACAGCTCCAGAATTACATGTATTAAATCAATGATTATTTGCAGGGTTCAGCGTATGCCAGTGTTGGAGCCTGTGAATCAGCCCTTTTTAGTTTACTGGTGAAGAAGTAGTTGAGCTGACTAAAGCTAAGAGGGCAAGCACCTTACTCTGCACAACATCGCTGGCACAGGAGAGAAGCAAACCTGGAGCTATTGGAGGATCCCCCACCACAGAAAGGGAAAGAGTGGCCTTCCAGCTCCCAGGGGAGTGAATAAGAGGTAAAACTGTTCTCCTTCAAGCTCGCTCCTCTCTAAAGATAGTGTGAGAGTATTAGAATGACTGTGAATAATGGACTATTAATTCTCATTTGCAAAATGAGACAGTATGATACCATTTTTTACAGTGATGATAAAATGGAAAAATTAATTATTACTTTGCCAGTTAGAAAGTAGCTTATGTTATGGACAAATGCTTTTGAAATGTTCTCTATATAGGCAAGTGTTCATAAACAATACATCTGGACAAAACAAAAATTAAGTATGCCTATTTCTTAGAAAACAAAGCATTTACAGGTTGCTACAAGATCTGTAAACCATACAGTTTGACATATCAGAAGTAGTTTTTATGGAATGGAAATCTGTTTAAATGGAGAAGAGGCCAACATAAGTCACGCCCGAGTAAATGATGTCCAGAATCCTTATGGGCTGAGCTTTTCTTAAACAAGGAAAACACATCACTTCTAGTTAACTCTGCAAGAGTTTTCGCTTCTATGTGAACTGGGAAGATCTCTTTGTAGATGTGTATCCAGATGAGTACACACATACACAGCAGACATATTGATAAGGACATAGATTAAATTCATACATGCATGTCCTGGTTTGACCACAATACACGTGCATGAACACATATATATCCAATTGTACACAAAAGGGAAGAGTTTTCAAAGTCTTTTTAAAAAGAAAGTTATTTAACCATTTTTCATGTCTCAGGTGAGTTCATCAGTAAATTAGAACCACCTTATAAAATTGGATTTTACATACTCCCTGAGAATACCTTAGTAATATAGTGGATGGAGAAATTAACATCTTCAAAAGGGGATTCAGTTTCCTATTCCAGCTGCACCTGCGTCTTTGACACCGTGATGGGTTGACCTTGGCCAGCTGCCAAACATCCACTCAGCTGCTCTCTCACTCCCCCTCCTCAACAGGACAAGGGAGAAAATAGGATGAGAAACCTCATAAGTCGAAATAAAGACATGGAGATCACTTACCAATTACCGCTATGGGCAAAACATACTCATCTAGGGGAAAATCAAAACAAAAATAGAGTTGGATCATGAGAAACAAGGATAAAAATGAGAACACCTTCCCCCCTGCTCCTCCGCCTTCTTCCCAGGCTCAACTTCACTCCTTCATTCCAAACCCTTCCACCACCCCTGCCTCCAAGCAATGCATGGGGATGGGGAATGGGGGTTGTGGTCAGTCCATAACAGCTCCTCTCTGCTGCTCCTTCCCCACAGTTTTCCCCTACTCCAGTGTGGGTCCTTCATTCAGGCTGTCATTCTTCAAGAACTGCTCCAGCATGAGTCCTTTCCACAGGGTGCAATCCTTCAGGAACAGGCTTCTCCAGTGTGGGTCAATTTTCTCTCATTTCTCATTCTTAGGTATAAAGCATAGGTGTTTATTTTTTAATACCGCATGCAAGCCCAGTGTTTATTAGAGTTTGTCTATAACTTTATAGGTATATATGTATATATTTATACATACGTACACACTGTATCTATAACATTTCAAAGAAATAATTATGCTGCCATTATCATAATTAGAAGTTATAAACTTCCACTATGAAAAATGATTTAAAACATAACTGCTTCTTGAGAAGGCAAACTTTAAGCTTTCATTTAAAGAAGAGAAATTATTTTTCAAAGCCTCATCTGAGAGAATTGCCAATAGGTGTTCATGTGAGGTACCTGGAGGGTTGAGAAGAGAAATCCCTGCAGGCAGCTGGCACAGGACTGTCACAGGGCTCTCCCAAGGGGGTTGTTACCACATGGAAGAAGTGCTGGAATGAAATCTTGGTCGGTCAAATATTTGTGTTTGGTTCAAAAAGATCCTAAATTGTAGAATCTCACAAAGTATCATGGCTCAGACATTTTAGCAGCCAGCAACAGACTGCATCAACTATTTCCTACAAATGTAAGAGCTAAAGTTCAGAACAGAACTCAAAGTTCAAAAAATGTTCCCTCAAGCATACCAAGCTGAGTGGTACAGTTGATTTGCTAGAGGGAATGGATGCCATCCAGAGGGACCTTGACAGGCTCGAGAAGTGGGCCCACGTGAACCTCATGAAGTTCAACAAAGCCAAGTGCAAGGCCCTGTATGTGGGTCAGGGCAATCCCCAGTATCAATACAGACTAGGGGACAAAGGGATTCAGAGCAGCCCTGCTGAGAAGGACTTGGGGATACTGGCGGATGAAAAATTGGACATGAGCCAGCAATGTGTGCTCACAGCCCAGAAGACCAACCGCATCCTGGGCTGCATCAAAAGAAGCATGGCCAGCAGGTCGAGGGAGGGGATTCTGCCCCTCTACTCCACTCTGGTGAGACCCCACCTGGAGTATTGCCTCCAGCTGTGGAGCTCTCAGCACAGGAAAGACATGGACCTGAGGGAGCAGGTCCAGAGGAGGGCCACAAAAATGATCAGAGGGATGGAACACCTCTACTATGAGGAAAGGCTGAGAGAGTTGGGGTTGTTTAGCCTGGAGAAGAAAAGGCTCCGGGGAGACCTTATTGCAGCCTTTCAATATTTAAAGGGGACTTATAAGAAAGATGGAGAAAGACTTTTTACCAAGGCCTGTAGTGGCAGGACAAGGAGCAACAGTTTTAAACTGAAAGAGGGTAGAATTAGATTGGACATAAGGAAGACATTGTTTACCATGAGGGTGGTGAGACAGTGGAACAGGTTGCCCAGAGAAGTTGTGGATGCCCCATCATTGGAAGTGTTCAAGGTCAGGTTGGATGGGGCCTTGGGCAACCTGAACTAGTGAAAACTGTCCCTACCAGTGGCAGGGGAGTTGGACTAGATGATCTTTAAAGGCCCCTTCCAACCCAAAGCATTCTATGATTATAGGAAAATAACTACTAGAAAATTCAACAGTCAAGTCCCCTGTCACTGAGGAAAAGAATACCACTTTTTCAGCACAAAAAAAATTTAGAGGCCATTGCACACAACGCTGAGACTAGGACAGCTCAGATATGCACAACTTGTTGGCTATGTAATTTTATGAATGGGCAACTGGACCACAGCATGAAGGAATTGCTGCTGTGTGACCCCAGGCAAGCTGCATATCCTCCCACCTATTTCTATCCTGTTTGCTTGAAATCTAACTTTTCTGGCAAGAGAGTCTCTTTTGCCTGTAATACTCAACATCTGGTAAAATATGGTCTCTCCCAGTTAAGATCACTAGATGCTATTGTGACACAAATTGCAAATAGTAGTACTCCAAAGTATTTCAATTCTACCTGGTTATTAGTTAAACTAGACATTATTCCCAAGCATCTTATAACATTATAATTCTTTCCCTAAAATGCAATGTTCTTATCAGCATTTGCAGTCTACATTTTTATTGTCTCTAATACGCTATTTTCTTTCTTTTTCTTTCTTTCTTTCTTTCTTTCTTTCTTTCTTTCTTTCTTTCTATCTATTTATCTATCTATCTATCTATCAAGGATGTATCCAAATGTCTTACAAATATCTTTTCATTGACGTATTTTTAAGTCACGTCTGTAACTGTCACATTTCCAATTGTTTTTTCAAAGCAGAGACTCCCCTCCAAACAAAAAACCAAAACCTGTATTAATAGATGGAGTCACTTATCTGTATGTATTTTTACCATTATTTCAGAGGACATTTTGAAGCATCCATCTTCATGGCATTGTTCTGTCCTGCTTGAAGGATTACAGCAGTCTGTATTCAAAGGACAAAAGTAATGCCAGGGTTACCTCCATCTCTAGTGATGCCCTGTCTTTTCTATCTATTAAATACTAAGCTGGTCCCTGGAGGTCCTCATATTGCCTTTTTTTTGCTGTCTTAAACGTTGCCCTCAAAAATTATAATTTTAGATCTAGGATCACAGTACTTTCTGTTGCGTGGGACAAGCAAACTCTGCAGTAACCAATTTGCAAGTCCATTCCTTGATTTTGAATACGTTAACTGCTTGCTTCTTATTTCTTCTGCTGTTTCACCATAAAAATATAAGTAGATGTGGTTTTTGACCTTCCCCCTTTCCTCACACCACCACCTGCCAATGAAGACATTCTACAGCATAAATAATTAATGCTGTCATCTGAATTCCTAGGCTGCCACAAAGAAGCGTGGCCTCTTCACAGTTTCTTTTCTGTTTCCTCAGTCATTGCTGCATCCCTAATGAAGTGCAACATGAACATAATGTTAAAGCTGCAAATTTAAACACACAGATGTTTAAACACACTCTCACAATAGTGCTAGGTGAGCAGAGCTGAATATGTCCACTATTTCTGACACTTAGCAAAGGTAAGATCTTGCAAAAAAATCTGCTGGTTAGCAGGAGAAGGAACTAGACTCCACACCGTATGAAGACCCCCTCATTATCCATGATAAAGAACCTATGTCTCTGTGATTTCTGCAGTATTGGTGGCAGCTGCACTGTGAAAGTTGCTTCCCAGCTTGCCTCCAAGCCCTCCTAGCCTCAGGAGGAAACACAAGAATTCACTTTCTTCTGCAATTACAAGGTAGGCTGATACGAAGCAGTTTCAGATTTTTCCCAGAAGAAATAAGTTAATGATGGGCACTGCTTATAAAGCATCAGTAAAATTGTGTTAAACACCATGTCAGAATCTTTAACAAGACCTGTTCTCTGATGGATTTTGGTTTCTAAACAAGTGCGTACTCAGACATGCTCCACAGCCTTACAGAGGACTTATAGTGTTGTTATACCATATGATTGTTCTTGGTTTGGTTGGAAATAGTCAGGTAAGAGCATTGCCCATAAGAATGAACACAGACATTAGAGTCATTGTTGCTGCCACAAGCATGGGATGATACAGAATATGAGGATGGCACTTAAACGTCACATTTAGAATCACCTATAGGAAGCATAAATATACAATCTGTTTTATTGCATGCCAGACAGGAGTAACTTGAAAAAGCAGTGAGCCACAATACTGGAACTCTTGGAATTTCAGAAAGTACCTCTGTTTGTCCAAGACTTCAGGGGATGGCCAGTCATCCATTTACATTATTAAAATGGAAATGATCCCTTTGGTTTGGTTCAGTTACCTTCTGTAGGCACCTAAAGCCATTTGAGATGCCCTAGGGAATCCTGCCTGCACTTCTGCTACTATTACAGAAGGTCACCAGTCTCCCATAGCTGTTGTGTCATATCTGCCAGCCCCATGTACATGTTTGAGATACTTTAGGGCATTTAAGATGGTGTTAGGCACCTATCTATGGATGAACAACTTGAGCCCGTAGCAATAGACTAGAATTAATCTCACCTAAAATAGGCATTTCCCAGGCTGTGATCTGTATCAGTGGAAAAATACAGGCACCTTCAAAGGATGTTCATTCCTTACTGAAGTAGATGTCCAAGGTGACTGAGATGAAATGTCTTCGGAAATTTACACTTACTTTGTCCAGGAATACAAGATTTATAGTAAGTGACTATTCACTTATTTATCTACTAATGCAATTTTAAATATTTTCCTATGGATAAATATATTAGAATTAGCATATATTTTATCCCAAATATTATTTAAAATAAGGCAGTTGGAATGTTAAGGTTACTAAAGTCTCCAAACACAGTATTTTGACTTCTATTTTATTTAGTACCTTGTAAAGTTTTCAACTTTCAATGGAACAAAGCACTTTTTTCCCTTAATGTTCAAAATATTGTTTCCACAATGTGGAAACAAGTGAAATTTACACTTTGGAGAAGGGGTATCATGAGGCCTACCCTTGAGTTATATCTCCCAGTTCCAATTTAGTGGTGCACACAGATGGCCCTGTCTTTAATGTAAAGATTAATTTCTAGAGAACGTGGTTTTCTAAAGCAGCAGTTTCCAGCCTTTTTACCATACTGAATATCCCTCATATGTATTCCAGTGGAGGCTCCGATCTATATATAACAAATTTAAGCAGATTACCAACAGTAGCATTTTCTTATTTAATTTAGTATGCATTCATATTTGTTCGTGAAATCCTTAATGTAGGCTATTGGTTGAAGAACATAGGCCACTAGTATCCACTTTCAAAATGCAGAAAGGTAACAATAGCTTCCAGATCTACATTTTAAATATAATTAATCAAATAAACCAGCATAAACAAGCAGAAAAATGACCAATCCCTTCACTGCGGGCTAGAAGGCGAGAAGTGTGTAGCCACATCCTACCAGAAGGCAGCACCCATTAAACAGGTTCAAGTTGCTGCTTGGTTGTTTTTTTTCTAGATTAAGATTTCTTAAAACTCTGAATAAGATTTGTAAGATTTTTTTTTCCCTATAATCAGATGAGATGAACCCTACCCACCCTTTTTTGTCTGAACAACTAGGCCTGTAAAAATAGCTGGAAATCTCATCACAATATCCAGAAATGTATAAGAAATACTGCTAATAAATTTAACTGCATAACACAGCTTAGATTATCCCAATAACTTGCGTTCAAGTACAAGAAAGAGCATCCCCAATCTAATACCATTATTCTAAACGAGTAAGGCTGTGAATTGTAGCAGAAGAAAGCGACCAAAGTTTTCTTAGAGAGACCTTCACCAAATTTGGGAACTAAAGAAGCAGATTTCAGAGGAAAAGTCCACCTGACAATGGAAGAAGTTTTTTACTGGAAGTGCTTACTAACCTCCCAATGAAAACTATCTATGGGAGAGCAGCTTTCAAGTTCTCCATTATCTTTGTTTGAGTGGAAGAGAATTTAGCAATAAAAATAAATTTATCACAACTAATGTGGACAGGAAAGATAATCCTGTTCCAGAACAAATGGTTTTGCCATACCTGTCCATAATACATGGACTCCTGCGCCTTCTTAATGAACTGATGAATGCAATACCTAACGGCTCACAGAAGTTAGATACAGTGTCCCTTCAAATTTTGATGATGATGACATCTCGACATCTGCTGTTGAAACTTTTGTGTACCTCCAGCTTCTCACATGCTAATGAATTAGATACCTCTAATTCCATAAGAGATTAAAAGGTAGGAGGAACAGAGACGGTCCATGGTACTTCAGCTGCAGAAAAATAAAATTACCACTGTAAAAAAAAATGTGTGTATACCCCACCAAAACCTGGAGAATGTAAGGAAAATAGTACAGTACAAAACTAATACCAGCATGTTATTTAAAGTCATGGAATAAAGAGAGGAATGGAGGCTAAATCCTTCCCTTGTAAAGAAAGACTAATGAAAGGAAGACTCCTCTGTGTTCATCTATGCAAGAAGACCGAAGCTCAAACATGTGACAGCAACAACAAAACTTCTTGACATTTATGTCACTCGTTTTTAGGACAATGTCTGACAGATCTGTTGTAACACTCACCCTTCACTATGTAGGCAAGCTACAGTGTATTATGATGAGTCTTCCCCACCACAACAGGCTGGCCAGGGCCTGGTTGCCTCTAAAGACAAAGAGATTCAAGGGAGAAGGTAGTTGCAACAAACACGCATTGGACATCACTAGCAGAAAGGGATGCGTGTCCTTCACTGCCGAGTGGACTTCTCCAGAGGATTCACCAAGCTTTGTCTCTAAGCCAAAGACATGAAAGAAAGATCCTGTTCACCTGAAGAGAGTCAGAGTTTCACCACTTAAATCCTGGATGGAAATACAAATCAGGACTGGTATTATGCAGAGGGATTTCTCATTTTATATTGGCTAAGTCCTGACACTTTGACAACGGGAAGAGTTACACACTAATTAATTTCTCAGTACGTTTAAATCATGGGGTCTACTAAAATTTGCAGAATTTCCTTCACTCCCCAACATAGTTTAATATCATCCTTAAAGTAATTACTTCCATTTTGCCTTTTTAGTGTAACCCTTGACAATATCAAAATCCCTTGGTATTATATCCATCAAGTGTGCGTAATAATCATTTGCTAATTTACTCAAAAATGCTTGCTTGTTACAGGCCATGCATTGCTTGTGTACAATGGTTATCTATCACCTATATCATGAAGGGGAAAAAATTCATTTTAAGTGTGCTTAAGGGTGTATTTTTGAAAGGACAGATTCACAAAATACTGGCTTTCACTGTTGCACCTGGAAAGCTGAAAAAAAAATCATCACAAAAGTGAGAAAAACAAGATCAAAGAACAACTTTTTTCCATATACCCTTCCACCTGTTAATATGATAGATTTGCTCTTCAAGACAAAGGGAAGATATCAAAACTTTCTCCCAGTTCGGTGAAACACTACAAATCACAGGTGGCTACTGTTGGTCACATGAAGGATTCCAGATTCCTTGTTTTCAGTTGTTAAGACCTAAGTGGTCTGTGAACATAAATTTGTAAGAGTATGAAAAAAATAGCACTGGATCTGCTGGAGCTGTAAGAGAAAATAGACAAAAGACCGTAGCTAGCATGATGTAAAAGCCACAAGCGCAAAAGCTCCAGATACCAGGAAAAACACTAAAAAAATGAGCAGAGGTAAAGTCAAGAGAGTTGGTATCAGCTCCAGACTAAATAAAGGTATCTGTAAGGGTATCTGTAAGGGGCATGAGTTAATTGCTCCAGCATTAAGTACATAGGGCCATTTGAGACACCAGCACAGGACTGACCAGATACGACACCAGACTTCTGAGATCTCAGTTCCCTTATATAGGCCAGGTGGGATACTCCAGGATATCTCCAATGGCCACTGTATCCCACCCTAGGTTCCTAAGCTATCGTCATAGTCCACCCAAATCCATCCCAGTGGAACCTAGAGAGCTATTAGCTGACTAAATGTAGGTTAGGGTGAGCTAGGTAGCTCTGCAGGCTTCGCTGAGTGTATTAACTAGTCTCCATTAGTTAAAATCAGTTTAACATCTACCTTGCAGCTGGGCATACAACTTTGTTTAGACACTCACATTTAGGAGTCCACTTTGAAGACTAATTCCATCCCCAAATGCAGGGTCTCAATTAGTGCCTTGACATACGCATTTAGTGCCATTTGAGATGGTGCAGGACATGTGAGATACCTGGATGTCATCGGCAGATCTGACTTGAGACCTGTGCGAAACCTGAACCCTTCTGGACCAGTGGTGGGAGGCCAGGCAGAACAGCTAGGTTGCCCAGGGCTTTTCAAATGCCTGTAAACACTATATTTAGGAAAAAAGAATCAAGATGTATTTACTCGGCATCTGAACCTGAATCTTGCCCATTCTGCCCCATTAAGATCTTTGAGAGTAGACCCACATGAATATTCAAAGTCCCTTCTTGTGATAGCTGTCTGCCAATAGGCACCAAGAGTACAGGGCCTTCCAAATCAATTTTCCAGCTGAGGAAAGACAGAAACAACTCTTGCTTTAACCCCTGTTTTACAAATATGGACACAGACCCCCTGGGACATGCCATGCTTCAGCAGGATGGAGGCAAGCTCAAAAACATCAAAACAATACCAAAGTCCAGTTTGGAGAAAAACTGTGCCTCAAGAATTTTATCAGCACAAATACATTCTGTTAGTGTATGGATGTCTTACTTATCTTACTTATCAGCCTTATCTTACTTTAATAAGGCTGCCTGTAAACCAAAAGTTTCCAGGGCTACAAGCTGGCAAGACCCAACACACCTCAGGAGCCAAGTCCTTCTCACCTGCTAAGAAAAAGAAAACTGACATGATATTTAACAGTGTCACCCACTGATACATTCATATCAAGGCAGTGTAGCTGGTGTGTGGACTCACAAATACTACCCTTGCTTGGAAGAGTCTTCCTGCTAGTCCCTCTTTTGCTGTCATGATTTCACAGGAGAAAACGCTGGAGTATTACAGCACACCTACAGAGACAGGACACTGACCTCCCCCGTTCACTCCGGCACCCTGAGTCCTCTGAGCACCCACACTACAAAAATCCTACTTCGCTCCTGGGACCTCTTTAGGAGCAAACCATCTAACACCCTTCAAAACAGAAGTGGAGTTTGGGGGCTAGTTCACTGTGGAGACCACTGCTAAAAGACAGTACAGAGCAGACTGATCCAAAGTTGACTCCCTCAACTCTGCACTGTCCTGCTACACTGAAAAATACAAACGAGTAAGTGCATGCTACTTTTCCCATGGGCTAAGGATCATTCCCTAAGGCAGATTCAGCAAGCAGTGTAGATTTAGCCTCAGACGCTAGCCCCAAGGGAGAAAGGCAGAATTTCTTCAACTGTTCTTCATTCCACTGGGATTTTTCATTGTAGACAAGACAGGAACAAGGCAGATAGATTGGATTGTCTTTCTAAAGGTCACACTTTACCCACATGTGACAAATGCAGAGAAATTTCTGTTTTAGGAAGGTAAGTATTAGACAAACTGTGCATGTTGGGTTGCAAAATGCGGTCTGTCATTAGCAATGCGGAAAGCAAGAACAGTTGTTGAAAACAACTAAGGAACCTCGAGAATATGGGGCAAAACTACCTGATACCAGGATAATGATGAAAATAGAGAATGCTGCAATGTGAAGGGGCAATCTACCCCAAACGATGAATTATCATAATTCAGGAAGATGAGAGCAAATATGTGGTGCCTGGAAGGAGCAATTCAGAGCAGGAAGAGGAAGGAAAGGAGGAAGGTAGCTCAGGACTGGGAGTCCTCTGACTTTCAGGAGAACCAAAGAGAAAATGCATCATAGCACTGGCTTCTGTATCTTGCATAACAACACCCTTTACCCTTACCGTTTCCTTTTCACCTCATTTTGTTGCGTGCAACCTTGCATCAAATGTTGTGAAATACAAGTCTTCACGTCAGCTTACGAGCAGCAAATGTCTGGCTTCACGTGGAACCAACTCGTTATCTGGGGGCTCTTTCCTCTTTGCAAAGGGTGGCTTCTCTAACGCTGTTTTAGACCACAGAGGAGAGATGGAGAGGAACACCGTCATGGTATCATCAGGGGCTTTTTAAGACTCTACAAAGAAGTCAAGCAATACAGTGCAATAAATATAGTTCTTGTGTTGTTTTCTTTAGTAACCTATTATTACAATTGAAAATTATAGTTAAAAATCCACCATAAGGTATAGATTAATCCCAGTTCAATTTATGACAATTGACACCGGACTGCCAACTGTTTCCCTGTACTAAGTGTTTATGATAAAATCACTATCTAAGAATTGCAAAACAAACCATACAATGTTTAAGAAAAAACACAAGCACTGGTCATCATCCTGAAATACAGCAGCAAAGTCTGAGCTAAATTAAAGAGCTGATAAATATATTAGCACAGCACCGATAGTGCATAATGAGATCTTTTAAGTAACATAGGGAAAAGGAATAAAGTTATTAAAAATAAATGTCTTTTTCTACAATGGTACATGCAAGGGGTCTCCACTGTATTAAAGCATATAAAAATAATGGAGAAGAAAATTGAGTTGTGAGCACTGAGATTTTCCACATTTGGTTATTTTTAATGTAGAATTCAGGCAGGTGTCTAAGGCAATATACTACAGTTTCATGTATAAATGGAGCAGTAAGTTTCAGTAACTTCAAATTAATTTAGATTACAACTGAAGTTTAGCTCCAAATGGAATTGAGTTGTGAAATAGTCCTGTCAAAAATGAATGGAGATCTAAATTTAAAATGACTGTTGGCTAACAGAATAGTGGAATATTGGTTAAAGACTGTGATTTGAAGCCCACACTTACTAAAAAACAGATAAACCCAAGTCTTTAAGAAGAAGTATCTGGCCCATGTAAGCCATCATTTCAACTTGTGACCAAGTTAGCAATATTTACTTTCCTTCTTAGTTTTTTAAATATAAAATCACCTTTAAAACACCACCATACAAATCCTCATCTGACTTTTATGCTAATGTTTCTGAAAAAGGTCAAAAAATGAAGTATCTTTATCTACCAGTAATGCTTTTAAGCCATATTTGCTCTCTCTTTATTTAAAAACAAGCAAGAAAAAACCTCTCAGTTTCCTTATAGCAGTACTCACCAAATCATTTGGCTATTTTATTAAAATATACATCAATAAGAAATGTTAAAAATCAGAAGTGACATTATTTTGGAGGGTGAATTGCTAATAAAGCAACACAGATTTTCATCCTGTGTGAAACAGCTGGACCATGACGAGATCCCATTAGCACTAATTAAAATGATATTTTTTTGTGTAGTTTTTGTTAATCCAGCTTCATTGGACTCAAAAGGACTTTTGAAATCTGTAATAAAAGCTATTATGTAATCTTACTCTGGTTTTCTTGCATCAGGTTACTGTGTGAAATTTCCCTACAATAAACCATATTTTCTTAAAACTCTCACTCAATAAAATCAATATTAAGTTTTTTACTATTATAGCTGTTTTTTCCCAATATATGATCCTCTTTTAATTAAAAAAAATTAAAGCTTTAATTTATTTTTGCTTGACGAACAAGAAAAATATCATATTAAAGGCAACATTTTGCCATGTTTCTCCTTCTCCCTCACTTTCCCAGGTCCCTGTTGTTCCCAATGTATAATTTGCAAAACATATTGCTTCAATACTTACAATGAGAGAGGCGGCCCAGCTGTGGGAGGGAAAGGACAGCAGTCTCCAATATTACCATAATAATCTGCCTAAGGTCCCATGAGCCCTCTGGAGTATACAATTCTCTATACTGCAGGCCCCAGCTGGAGTATGTTCTCTTGACATGTATGCCAACCTTTGCCTGCAGGCAAAATAAAAAAAGGCAGAGAAGTAATCATGAAAATAAAAAATCTTGTCAACTGTGGTAGGATGCAGTTTCCATGTTTTTTTGCTCACGTAGGCAGTCATTGTGCTAACAAAATGATAGGAGACTTTAAAAGACTGCAGCTGGTACGTGTTTTGCTGGAGAGGGGAGGACATCATGTGCCACGCTAATTCTGCAATTCTAACTTTGGGGAAAAAAAAATGAGCAGTGATATTGTATTACTGTCGATATGCATGACAGCTTTATTTACCTCCTCTTCCGATGGCTGCTCATTACAGGATTTAAGCAGGAAAGTGAAACCCTGACAGTGTTGTGCTAATTGCAGAGGGCCAGATTGTGATCCTCATTGTTTTGTGTTGGGTGGTTGGGTGTTTTTTTTTTCACGGCAATGAGGGCTCTCAGGCAAATAGTCTTGCTGGCTCAGTGGGACTAATTGGGAAGTAAACACCCATCACTGTGAAAGCCATGCAATTGGCTCAGTGAACTTTCCAAGAAAAAAAGCATCACTCTAAATCAAATAATGCAGAAATGGAAAAGATGGTCAGAAGATGCACGTATAAGATCACAGACCAAATACGCGCTTTTGCTCTTTGGTTTCAAACTCAATTTAAACCCAAGAACCCAATGTTTTTCTTCGGATTTCATTCAAACAGACGTAAGAAGAACAGCAGCATCACGGAGCTCAAAACAAGTCCCATGTTTTTACAGATTCTCAAAAAAAATAAAAGTGGTCTTCTGTAAAGAAAGAAAAAATGTGTGTGTGTACCAGTCATGGGTTGGAGGCTGCATTTTCAGAACAGTGTTGCCAAAGTAGGACAAAGGCTTATTTACCATATTAACCTTAATTAACACTTTTATTTTCCTTTGCTGCTAAAAGACATATTCCCACTCAAATGCACCACTCCCTTCATATCACAATAACCCCATGGATTTTACAGGTGTATTCAAGGTGGAAAATCTTTGATACTAAACCAGTATGCAAACCGAAAGCCTTAACCCTCCTGTCTGAATGAGTTCAGAATATAGCGCCCATCAGAGA
This sequence comes from Burhinus bistriatus, assembly GCA_013397275.1. NCBI lineage: Eukaryota > Metazoa > Chordata > Aves > Charadriiformes > Burhinidae > Burhinus > Burhinus bistriatus. Next base: position 255,948 of record VYXH01009131.1, on the reverse strand, counting down.
GAGTCATACATTTCTTTATCTGATGCCTTTTGGTAGAGCAGATTTATGTAACCATAAACCTGTACGCAAACGGAGTGAAAATGGCTGTGGAAAGCTAAGAGATCAGGAGAGAGCTGCTTCAGGCTCAGAGGACACAGGCATGGCAGAGACGCAGAGCCCAGGGCTGCTCCCAGCAAGGGAAGTTTCAATGCAGTCAGGATCTTCCTCCTCCCTTCCTACTCCCCGCTAACCCACACAGAGTTTTTCTTTATGGACCTGTTGGAGCAGGTCCAGAGGAGGGCCACGAAGATGATCAGAGGGCTGGAGCACCTCTCCTATGAAGACAGGCTGAGAGAGTTGGGGTTGTTCAGCCTGGAGAAGAGAAGGCTCCAGGGAGACCTTATAGCAGCCTTCCAGTATCTGAAAGGGGCCTACCAGAAAGCTGGAGAGGGACTTGTTACAAGGGCACGTAGTGATAGGATGAGGGGTAATGGCTTCAAACTGAAAGAGGGTAGATTTAGATTAGATCTCAGGAAGAAATTTTTCACTCTGAGGGTGGTGAGGCACTGGAACAGGTTGCCCAGGGAAGCTGTGGATGCCCCATCCCTGGAAGTGTTCAAGACCAGGCTGGATGAGGCTTTGAGCAATCTGGTCTAGTGTGAGGTGTCTGTGCCCATGGCAGGGGGGTTGGAACTAGATGATCTTTAAGGTCCCTTCCAACTTAAAACCATTCTATGATGCTATGGTTCTATGAATTAACAAGCCTGTTAATTCAGAAGTACTTTTCACCTACCTATGTGTGTGTACATAAATATGTATTTTTTTTCTTCTACAAAATCAGTTTTCACCTCCTTTTCCTCCTTTCTTCAAGCCACCTAGAAGGAACAAGAACATGTTTAGCTCAATAATTGCTCTTGAAGGATATGTACAATAGCAAGTTAAAGAGTTCGATTTGTTGTCTGAAAGTGGAAGTTATTACTTATGCTGGGTGGACTTGGGAGAGACCCTGTCTGTCTGGCACATGAATGAGATCATTCTTTAAGTCTGCCAGCCAAGTGGAGCTTAATTGAAGATGCTGGAGAATTTAAAATGAGGAGAAAATGAAAACAAAATAAAATATATATTGAAACTACTGGGCCAAGATTAAACAGCATAAAGAATATTCCATGTGGATGTAAGAGAAAGAAGGAATCACAGCCAAAGCCTACTTAGACAGACTTGAACAATGTCCCCTCACAAAACCACTGGAACTGAAGAATATGACTCTCCAGAAAGAAGGGGCTTTCAGAGTCCAAGGCACTAACCCTTAGAAGAAGTTTTCATGTAGTGCAGCTTTGGATACAGGTATCTAAACTGCCTCTCTGCATTTCATCATATGTAATAGGACTTCCCAGTCAAAATGAACAAATAAACCCCACTTCTTGCCATGGAATGAGTAGGAACTCCAGTTATGGTCAACTGTGGCCGAGTTAGGTATATAACCTTGCTTAAGAGATTCATCTATATTCTCACAAGAATGCATATAAGCTTGGGGTGGTGTGCTTTCTCTGTTTTCTTGCTTGTGTTACTTCTTACTGCTTGTTAACACAGCTCCGTCAGTAAATCAAACATTCCCTAGTGCACTCCCTGGCACCGTGGTCAACCTGCATCGCACAGCCTAGAGGAGCGCAATTAAACTCAAACCCTACAACTCTCTGCAGCAAGGTGGCCTTATCCAAGCTGCCTGCTGGGAATCAGCTATGCCCTTCATAAACTCCCAGATCACCCCCAGGAGCAGTTTGGGAAAATACTACTCAGCAATGGCCAAAAACCACAGGCAGAAAAATTTCCAGTGCTATTTACCAGTATAGCTGTAGCATGAACACATTTTGCTTGTATTTGAAATAAATTCAACGGAATTTTTTCAAGTTAGTGAGACCACCATAAATGCATAAAAATAGTTACCATCCTGCAAAACTATGGTAAGTAGTTCAAAAAAGTAGTCTATAATGGGGTTACAGATCTCTGTGAAACATTCATACTTTATTTGCTAGTTCAACCACTTAAAAATAAATGTTTTCTATGAAATGTCATTGTGACATAAAAAAAACCAAAATGATTTTTCACAAAATGTAACAGGAGTATATGTTAGCTTAAAAAAATGTGGTTGGTTTATACCTGAAACAATTTTATGAATCCAACCCAGAAAGAACATATAACTTGGACTTACCTTAATTTGCATTTTTCTTCAACTTAATCTACTCGGAGATATTAGGCATGGCAGTATTTTGGTTGATAATCAATATGGGTCTAGCAGAAAATGTATTTTAACAACTGTAGCACTCCCATAATCTCTAAATCACACAATTACATAATTCCATGTTTTTGCCTTGATGGTGTACAAGTAGGGGTTTTGCAAAATAATCTCTTTCTTCAGTCAGTGAGATGAGATAGACTGGTCTAACCCATTTACCTTAGACATCAGTTTTTGCATGGGATGAAATCTGGACATTCCTGGCTTTTGGTAGAGAGAGTCTAGTCAGCTAGCTGATTAGACAGCCAAAGTTAGGGAAAACGAATGGCCTGTTTCTGTTGCTTCAAGTTGGTTAGCAAAATCCCTTTAGGCATGAGATGTGCCAAGTGCCTTTAAAAATCCAGCTCCAGCTCTCTGCAAAATCCCAACCACCTGTGTAATGTGCTCAGTTTGCAAGTACTTTTTTGTGCTTTCCAAAATCCCCTGGCTCATGTCAGCCAAAAATATTTGCAACCAACACAAACAGTTCCAACTGCAGATGCTGCTGAGAAGCCGGCTCATGCCTGCAAGGAGGAGGTCGGGACTTGGCACAATTCCTCAGGACACTGACAAAAGCAAAAGCAAAGCAGAATGTGTATGCAGGCAGCCAAGAGTTACCCAACAGCCCTGCGATGAAGGGAACCTACCACTCAAGCCTCCCACGCACATGGGATCGGGTACGCCACAGCGGCTGCCACAGACCAGATGCTGAAGAGGTTTATGGTGAGTGTCCACCTAAGGAAAGACTGGGAGATCAGAGCATTCACCCAAATGGAAAGAGAAAATGAAAACAAGCATTTCTGAAAGTGGGAATAAGTATTTCTACCCTCCATCGAGTGAGAAAGAATTGGGAATCTGTTACTTTTCTCACGGCAATGGGCCTTTGGCACCCAAGCTCAGCCATGCAACGTAATTGTCCAACAAAACTAGTTGCTACTCTGGGGACAGCTAGCTTCCCACATTTCCTTACAAAGGAAGTAGTAGACAACTACATATTCATCCTGCAAAGATAAAAGCTTTGTTCCCTATGTTATTTTGGAGAGAGATTAGAATCAATCACTGAATGCTTGGCAGATTGAATAAAAAAAAATACAATTAATGTCTTCAGTCTCTGTACTGTCAATAATCTCCTGTCCTCTCACAAACTTTTGGATGATTCTGAAGACCCTCAAAATCTCTGTTATGATGCTTATCCCAGAGCCTGGGAACTGCTAACCCATCAAGGGAATATTTGCTGAACACAACATGCCATTCAGAGGCATGACTAGGAAAACAGGATTTGTGAGTCACTATGGAGGAACCACTGAAACCCTGACTGCAAAAGGAAAACAAAATATTTCCCTATGATACAAGAGATTTTCAAATAAATGAAAAAGAGAAGGTCCTATATAAGAAAATTGCCAAGCAAGATCTGAAATACTGAATGCAGCACAAACTGGGTGGACCCCTTATCATGGTACCTTGCAGTTCTGTCAAAGGTATGAAATAAAGGGAGAGGGAGGGACGAGTAAAAACTGACAGACGACAGTTCACTGAAAGTCTGATCAAAAACCTAACAGAATAGTTGGATTTCAATGAGTTTTGATTCAGTACCGACAAGTTTATTTCTGTGTGTGAACAAGAGTTTTGGAAGTAAGCAGTATCACTTATAACGTGAGGAAAAATGTCTGCAGATGTTCAAATTAGATGGTTCTAAGAGTGTTATGAAGCATGATGAGCAATAGGATGGTTTTTTAAAATTAAAAAATAGGCTTAAAAATAATGTTACTATTTTAAAGTTAGAAAGTTACTGATAGGTCCTTAAAAACCCATCCACAAAGAGGAAAATAAGTATAAATTGCTAGGAAAAACTGACATAACAGAGACACTCAAGAGATGCAGAGAATTTTGTTTGGAAAAAAGAGGAGAACTTGGAGTATTGAATATATAATAAATAGATTAAAATAATAAATATAATAATAAAAATAATAAATTGATTAAAAGAAAGCTGTGTCAGGTCTCGGAGTCTGTTTCTGAATTGTTTAGTATCAGTTAATTTTATTCCCTCCTTCTCTAGGTTTCCTAGTGCTGTCACCATGCTGGGCTCAGTTCACCTCCTTTTCAGGAAAGAGATCATGATGCTGTGACTGAGCTGGTTACAAGAGGAAAACTGACTGTGATAATTCAGATTAATGCGCAGGCATCAGTTTTCCTTGGCAAGCTGTTAACACAGATGCAAGTCTTTACAGAGGCTCAGCCCTCTTTTCTGCTACCCAGACACTCCCCTCTCCGATTCCCCACCTCCCAGTTGAAGTGAAAGGGACAGTGCCAGGGTGACTCATTTTGCTTCTTAGTTGCTTTCCTTGACATCCACTTACAAACCTAAAAGCAGATTTATCCACTATTTGTTTTGCTGTCATAACTAAAGCCTTCCATCAGATACAAGAACCCCACTTCAAAATACACCAGAAGATTACCTCCGTCTCAGAAAGCTCTTGGGGGCAAGTCTAATTTCCTTCTGTAGAGCCAAAGGGAGGGGAGAAGCTAGTGATGGAAATGTCATTCACCGGAGGGCCAAAACATTGCACAGAAATAAAAATAAAAGTTTGTCCAAACAGGAAACATAAGAATGCAACTCATACAACTGTAATTCAAAAATAAGAAAAATCTCAGATTTGGAAGGCAGGGGACAGAGGGGCAACTTACTTCCTTGTCTGAGAGACACAACTAAAGCAGTGGCTGCCCCTAGGCAGGTCATTTGAAAAGAATTTCTAGTGCACAGAAGGCTGATCCAAACACCTGAGTTTACAGAAGCCAGGTTCAAACCTGGTCTGTTCTCTTGGTGTGTGGAACAGTGCTCCTACGGTGGAGCAAAGGTTAGGGAACCATGGCTACAGAGTCTCCTACAGAAAGAGACTTGAGCAACCATGGGACAACCTAGGCAGAATTTAAAATCTGTGATACAAGGCTCGTTAATCCAAAAGTCCAAAATTCAAAGCCTAGACTTAACGGCCAAAGCATCAAGTTCAAAACATGTGTGAAGTTCTGCTACTGGGAAAACGCCAGATCTGAAAGACAGCCACTGGGATTCATGAACTACACAAGAAAGTGTAAGTGCTGTGTGGTTTTCAATTTCAATTTCCATGCTTTAGAACCCCTTACGAAGCAGTGTGCAAAGACAGCAAGTTGCATAAGGGAGTTGGTGTCACAGAAAAAAGCATGCTCAGGTTGTTTGCCTTACACTGCTTAAGCCAGAACTTACAGCAAGAAATCAGTATCAATAATAGCATTGCCCATTATTAAGGTCCAGGGACATGTTCTGGCCATATCTCAACTACACACTGGGAGCACTAGGCCACTGCATGCAGCAGTCTCATACTTTTTTATGCTGCTGTTATTACTTTGAGTTGAACATAAGAAAACCCAGGCTGCTGCCTGGGCAGGATGCGGTTGGATCCAAACTACTCCCTAGTCTGCATGATCAGGAGATGAACATTCCTATATACACTGAGGTGAGCAAATGATGCTGGTGACGGAGTGCCAAGTCCTACGTGCAACAGTTACTGCCATCTACGAGGCCAAGGCTCCTGTCATATCCTTCCCACTCCTCCACGCTTTTTGTTCGGAAAGGAAGTTTCTGGACCAGACATGTCGAATGAGGGAAACTTGCCACTGCAACTCTTCCTTCTCTCCTTATCCATCCTCCTATTCTTCTTTAACACCTGGTCATCCTCTCTGCTGGCCTGAGAAGAATCATCATCAGCTTTTTCAGGTTTTTCCTGGGACAGATATTTGTGAGTGGCTAAGTAATGATGCTGCTGTCAATGCTGAGCAGAAATGTATGCACTCTAATAGCCAATGAAAATTCCTGTGGCTATTTTTAATATGGCATCCATATGTTCGTATTCTTTATTGAATAGAAGGGACCATGGAGTATCTGCTTTCCCTAAAGACTTGTTTGGGGGTAAAACAACCCCAAAATTTACTTTTCTAATGGATTTGCATTCCATGCATTTGCTTATCTATTCTTCAGCGTCAGGAATAATTGATAAATGAAATAAATCTAAATAGATAAATTAATACAAATTTTAAGTGTTGCTGTAAGAGTGATGCCAGCAGCTGTGATACAAGGGTGGTTATATATCACTGATTACACATTAGCTCAGCGCAAAGCATTTTAAGATCCCAGATACAACAACAGCAACAAAAAAAGCCCCACAACGTGGCTGCAGTATTTATTAAAGATAGTCTATACCACATGCTGCATTTGCATATAAAGAATATCTTATACTAAGCATACACAGTTATAGAAAGAAGAGGTAGGTGAGGTGTCTTGAATCATCTACCCCATCTCCCTGCCAAAACAGTATCTTTCCCTACTGGGTATTTTTAGTGATTCGCCCAGTCTAGATTAAAATGGAACTTAGCAGTTCGGCTTCTTTCAGGTACTCTTCCACAGCCCAACACATCTCACAGTCAGTGTTATCTGATATTAGATCTCTATTTTTTTCATCTCTCCACTGTACCCAATTACCCTCAACTGCATTTTTTTCAGAAAACTTCAGTCATGAGATATCCTGAGGTTGGGACCCCACAAGAAATCAGCTTGATTATTCTTCATGCTTCTTTTCCTACTCGTGAACAAGAGATATTTGTATACCCTATGTCACATACATGGCAATATTAACTTGCACAACCATGTGATAACTATGTTTTTAGGAATATTTCTCTCCTGTATGCAACCAATATCTGTATGACTAAGTGTAACATTCCAAATAGGCAATAGTCAATCATGTTAAATTTGCCTTTTAAAAAGTCTGTTCTCATCAGAAGTGGAGTTCTACTCACAACTGCAAATGTCCATGAGTCAAATGTGAAAAATTCATCTTAAAGTGGTAACTTTTTTGTACATAGAAATGCTTGATTTTTAAGTGTCATTTCCCAACCTGCTCATGCTAGACATGGGTATTTTAAGAGAAGGAGAACCCTGGCTTTCCAATGGAACATTCCACACATTTCTCACCCTGCAGTGTCATGAGGTAACATACTTTAAAGTCATGCAATGCTATATATCCATGGAAGAAGAGGTACCCAGGGTGACTTCACAAGGTGAGAAGTTTCAGACATACTGCAAATAGCATTGCTTACAACTCTCTAAAATAGTGAGTTGCTTTAAAATACCTTGACTTTAACCCTTTCCCAATGTGTGACTGCTTGGCATGGTCCAAACCCGTCATCGCCATTCATTTGCAGGTGCCCTGCATAGCTTGTTTGAGGTTTTGCTACCTGCTGACTCTGCACCTACACTAAACACATGCTGATAAAAATCCCCACCATATCACCCTGCAGTTTGTATAGATAAGGGCTAACAGAACTTCTTCCTTCTGGACAGATGTAATTGTTGGCTTCCTCACCTGTGGCACATTTCCTCACCACCAACAGCCTTTCACTCTCTAATGACACAACATTATTTCAGTTGTTCACTCCAGTTAAAAAAAAAGGAACATCAGCAAGGAAGAGATGCTTTAAACCTTGAACACTGATCTCTAAAATAGATACACTGAGGCACTAAAATGTTCTAAACATGATAGCCACCCTACATGAATGGCATCAGTTCCTACTTACGTACTGACTGAATCATTTATCCAGAGAAGGTTATTCATTTCCTTTTACTGAATATCACCTTCTCAACAAACACCTGAGTGCAGTATGCTACTGCCCTTAAGAAAGAAAACCTAGTCTCAGTGATACCCCATGGATTTCAGATTTTTGTCTGTCATTTCTAAGGTCTCAAAAGAAATGTTTCAAATAATATGCATAAGCTCTGCACCAGAGCAAAACACTCAATTTTTTTGGCTTAAGGTCATCCTAAAAAACAAATTAATGGCCCTTTCTTGATTGAAGTGTTACAGAAATAGTATAATCACATCTTTATTCTTCAGACTAGGCATCTCCTGGACCTGCATTGCCTATTGTAAATGTAACCTATTTATAAGGGGAAATTTTGGCATTTGAATTTTGCAATTTCCCTGTTACAATGACAATAAAAATATCCTTTCATTATGAAGGTAGGTACATAGGTTGAAAAATATGACTATATGAAATGTGAGCAATGAAAAACTTGAAAACAGAAGTTTTTGTGCCTTCAATGGAAAGGTCCATCAATCAAACTTGGGATTGCTATCTCAGCTCCCCAGCCCATATGGATTTTATATACAGAAGACCCATGTTTCCTGTGGAAACACAGTCAACCACAAGCATTTATTTCTGAGTACTTAGGTATATTCAGCTGTGTGCACACAAACTTAAAAGCATGGTCATATTAAAATATTTAAATTAGAAGTAACACATCATTTACAATGTAACAGTATTGTGTGTACAAAGGCATATCGTGGTACCTGTATCACCTGGTAGACAGGTAAGCAGATATGAAAAGGCATTTCAACAGATAGGTATGGTCTCTCAACATGACTATTAACATACGGTATCCTTGGCAGCAGAAGTGGTCATTTAATGAAGCCCATTGTAGGCTGCGCATGTAATTTATGTTTTAACTTTTGTAAACAGCACCTAGCTGCTATGGCTGGAGGCTCTGTATAAATCATTAAACAAATATATTCAACAATTTATACGAAGTCAAGAAGCAGGAAATCTCCATTTCCATATTTAAATTTGCCTGCATGTACATCATTACTTTACTTTATTAACTTGCCAATATATGCACCCCATCTGCATACTGTATTGAAGATAGCTGGCTTTTTTGTAGCCTATACTTATAGAATTTTGTATGGAGCTGTAGAAAAATAAGTTGTGGTGATGGTTTGTAACCTTTCTTTAAGTAATCAAGTCAAGAGAGGTCCATGACCAGATTAATAAAATTGCTCCTTATAAAGAAATGAGCTACAGCTGCAAATCACAAACAAATCAGGACTTACAGAGCAAGCATATATGATCTCTTCCAAGCTCACATCGGGCCTCTTCCAGAAATTGAAAAAGCCAGCCCTACAAAGACTCAGGCACAGGCTTTAAACTTAATGTGAGTAATCACATTAGCATCAGTTGAACTTCTCTTGTGCTTAAACACACGTGTAAGTCTTAGTAGGATTGGTATCTAAATTCATAGGGTTAGACTTTTGTGGAATATAGAAACTGCAGAGTGTATAACTCTGAGAAAAAATGTGCTTTTACCATTGATTTTACTCACCCAAACAGTTCAGAATTCTAATAAAAGGCACACAGAATAGTAGTATAAAATTATTCTTATCCCTTATTCTCAGTAGCATCAGTCAATGAGAAGAAAAGACTATAGCCTATCCATATTTAATTATAAAGAAGGTTTCTCTCTGATTAATTGAATCATTAAACATGCACAGATACATTTCATGGTATTAAATATTAGTTACCTTCCAGTATATTAAGAAGTAAAAATCAGAGTGGATTAAATGGGAAGAATTATTCTTAGCGTACGTCTTGCAGTGCATACAACCCCGCACTTGTTTCCCAGGAAACGAAAAGGAAGCGCAGACATTCAACACAGAACAAGAAAATCTGCGTAGTCTGCAGAACAACTGGCAAAAAATCTTGGCCTCTCTTTAATTTATTTATGGTTTTAGCTATTGTGCTGTTTATTCTAGCCTTTACAAAAGAACAATTCCAGCACTTCTCATATTCCTGTACTGGCAGTTGGTGTTTCTATTAAAAATACAATAAAAATACTACTTTAGGCATTAGGAGATATGGAAAAACATGCCCAGACAAAATATCTGCAGCATATGTTCATAATAGAGAAGGATTTATCAAAACATTTTTATTTGAAAATCCCTGTGTTTTAAGTGGCAAGTAACTGCATTAGCAAATGCTGTGCCTCAGTTTGCAGGTTTATATATATACACACATATATACAATTTACATCCAAAGAATTTATTTCTGTCTGATAACTTCATTCAAAGAGAGTAAAAAGGAGAAGTGGGAGAAGGAAATCAGGTGTCAAAGAAACGACAAGGCTGAAGAGAATAGTTTGGAGCGGAGGTTTTAAGCTGCCATGCTGTGCCTTTCACAGCTGCCTACGCTTCATGTCATTAATAACCAGTAAATAAGATCTGCAGGTGGGCACATAGGGCACCCTGAGCCAAGAAGCTGCAGCTAGGGCTTCTGTCTCTAAGATGGGTGGCCAGGCTCATTTGCACAAGGCTGCTTATGTTTCCATACAGAAGTGTAACCCTACTTAGCATAGCTTCAGGGAAGCTGCTACAATACAGAGAATGCTAATTACTGTAACCAACTGGCAATGATGCATCCAAAATTAAATGGCCTGTGACTGAGCAGATGAACAATTTTTATAGCCCTAAGTTCAGGCAACATGGATATTCTGTCAAATTAACAGACTGTCTGTTTGGTCTTAATACGCAAACTGAAGTCTTTTAAAAGACACTTAGATGTGCTATTAAGTTATCAGTCTCAGTACAGTTTTAAAGGTGTCCAATTTGAATCTAAAGTACCTGTAGCTTATTACTGGGAAAAAAAAAAAAAAAAACACCAAACCCCAACCCCTGCCAAAAAAAAAAAAGGGGGGGCAAGAAACCACCACATTTTATGGCCCTTATAAGCTTCATTTTCAGGTGAAGCTGCAACATGGCCTCTGCTCCTACTCTGGGTTCCTGTTCATCTCTTTGTACTCAGGCAAAATTCCCACTGAAGTCAGCAGCAGCAGCTCTGAGCACAGAGGCCTTCAGGCACAGACACTGCAGGCTACCTCCTCAGTCTTCAATTCCTGTGAAATTTGGCGTTTTTTCAGGAGCACATTGCAAGATCAAAGTTTTTACTTGACTTCCTACAATGAGCTTTAACGAGTAAATCAAAGCCAAGGGCAGAAATAAATAGTCCTTGATTTTTCCTAATTGCACTTAGCAAATGAATTACCCATATATTTCAGCACAGATGATATAGCAGTCCAGCTGTCCTACAAGCGCTCTCAAAAAATACATGTATCCATCAACTGACTTTATTATCCTCTTTAAAGTTACCAAAACTCTTCTTCTGAATAACACAAAATACTTGAGAAAAGGAAAAAAAATGTACATAAACTATGTAGAAAAAAGTTCCAAAAGACAAATTTTATTGCTAGAGTGCAGTCCTCTTCAAAGGACGTTTTGTAGCAAGTGAGATTCACAAGTAAAGCTGTGGGTGCAGTACATCTGGCAGAATGGTTCATTTATGGATTTATCAGCAAGCAAGACTCTGGCTGCTTTCAGGAAAAGCAGAGCTGTAAGCAAGTCTGGCTTACTCCCCGCCCAGATGACAAACTGTTGGATCTAAAACCCACTGCACTTAGGATATGATTACAGAAATGTCACTGAAATCAAGATCTTTAGTTACCTGTCAGTTTTTGTCGGCCGTGTTGAATTGAAACACGGCTGTTTCTTCACCTCAGCTTCCCAATACAAAGTACAGGATTCACCTCATCAGTCTTAAGACACATCTACAATGTCTGGTCTACTCACCCTAGGGTCCTTTTATAGGCATTGGAGAAAAACTAGGCACTTGTAGAATATAATTCATCAAAACTATTCAGGATGTTTATCTGAAGATACGATGCATCATACACTAGAATGCTCTGTCTTTCTGCAGTGACTCCCAGATATTTTTGGTGAGATTTGCTTGTACATAGATACCTACATCTTTTCACTGGGTGAAGAGGAATTTACCAAAAATTCTCACTCGTTTTTCAGACACCCAAGATGAAAGCTGCGCACGCTGCATGCCTTTCAAAGGGCTCCTTATCGGTTCCCTGAAGAGCGCATGCACACTTGGAGAGGCCCCTTTCTTGGCCACCAGGACTCACACAGGGTCTCCTTCTCCTTCACCCCCATGAGGAGCAGGGGGGAGCTGCAGAGACAAGCTCGCCGAGGAGAGAAGCTGGCAGAACAGCTGCGACCGCCATTCAAGCAGGAATTGATGGATATTGGTAACCTCGTCAGAGTATCTCTGCAGTTTTCACATTGGCCCCTCTCTCTGCTTATTGGCCATTCACTCCAACTGCTTCTACCTTTGCTTTTCCGTTTCTCCATTTACCTCCTAACATAACCCCCCTGGATGGACTTAAAAAAACAATAACACAAAGCTTATAAAACTCCAGCAGTTCCTGAATACATGTTATACCCTTCCCTCCCTTCCTCTCTTGTCAATTTAAGGTCTGTACAGCTGTCCATTTCGTAACTGTGTTTTTCCTGAAACTAGCCTCAGAGGCTGTCTACATTCACCTGAGCTGCAGTGCCCCAGGAGGACTCGCAAGCCTCTGAAGTTGTGTCTGACAAGCTATCATCAACTATTAAAACTGGGGTGGGGTCTTTCTGTTTTAATCCGGTAACATTACCATAACAGACAACACGAAAAATTACCTGAATACTGAACATCTTTGCTAAAAGTGATTGTAATGAAGAGACAGAAAACCAGGAGTATAGATTTCGGAAGTAAGTCAAGCAGGAAAGACCTGGGACCAATTTGGATCTGTAGCATCTTATATATCTTGCTGGCAAATGCCTGGTGCTGCAAGGAGCCGTATACAATACCCTGGTTGCTGCTGCACTCCAGAGGTCTCCGATTTTGAGCCAAGGGTAAACATATATGTTAACAAAATGCAAACCAACACTTTTTTACATTTTTAACAAGAAATCCATTAGAAAGCCTTTCAAAGATCAGCTGAACTTATTAAATCAACTCAATCCAATGAATGCAAAATTTAGAGAGACAGAAGTATCTACTGCATACACTCGCACGAAAGATATTATTTTTCCCTTACATTATTATGAAGTTAAACAATTTCATTGAAATACACAGCTTTGCATATTGTGGACCAAAAGTACTCTATGTATTTAGGGAGAGACTGAATTTAAAAAAAAAAAAACAAAAAAAAAATGCATTTCCATAAACTAGTAGCTCTTATTCAGCAACAGGATTCCTTCTCAGAAGTGCTGAAGTTGTTGAGCAGTGAGTTAGTGACACAATACTTCAGCAGGAAAACTCCAGTGGGGCCATTTTGCAGGTGTCTGCAGCAAAAAGCCAGGAAGAGTTGGGGCACTGTTACAGTCATCTCTCTCTACTGCTTTGCAGCTTTTCCTTTCCTTCTTTTCTGCCAAGAAAGACTGTCCAGGATTACCGAGCTCGGTACAAAACTTAACACACTGCTCACATTCACGCTAGCATCTGTCAAATCGCTGGATAAACAGACAGCTGGTTCCCACCACCGCGCTATTGCAAAGAAATGCTCAGAGGGTGACACATTTACTAGATCTCCGTAGCATCCCATCCTTTTGAAGATGTCAGCTGCAACTGGACTCGGAATCCACTTCTGATTAAGCAACATACAGAAAGTAACCAGGCATCTTTTTAAGGATATAACTGGAGTAACCTAACACATCCCCCGTTAGGTACGCTTGCTAGCACCTCTCTGCTGGAAATGACTGTCCCCACAGCAGACAATACCTTTCTTGATTTGCCAAAATGCAAAACAAACAAATTACGTCCAGCATCTTGACAGCTTGTGGACAATGAAAGCGAAAAAAGAGTTTGACTTTGCAGCAAACAGATGAGAACACCGGTAGCAAACAGCTCAGAGGTGGTAAGATCTTAAACCGTCACAGCTTTTTGTAAAACAAAAGGGTTATTTGCATGCCCTCTGCACATGTTGTCTCTGACATGACCCTAACAGGATGACTTTTCTGAAAGGGCAGAAAAGCACTGGGTAAACCTGAGATTTAAAGGAAGGGGTCTGAGAACTTGCTGTATTGTGATTTCGTTTTTCCAGGAAAAAATAGTGCTGTGGATATGCCAAAAGTACACAGGGATGTTACATTTCAGCAGAATATATGGTAAATGAGTAGTATACCTGACTGGGAAATAGGACTCTGAAAATTAAATTGTGTTTTTCAACCTTAGATACGTGAATAGTCACCAAAATGATCCATTCTCCATATTACACACATCCAATGTCAGGAAAAACAAGGAATGCTGACAGGAGTTCGCATGACTCCGTACCGATGCGGAGGAGCACACCAGGACGCTCTGCTGCCCGTGAATTGAAGCTGCATTTCAGAGCCTCTCAGAAGAGCTGTGCCAGAAGAAACATGGCTTTGGAGTGACAACAATGGACAACCAGTTTTGATTTCAGACTCTAAAGATGAGGCTAGGGATTTTTCAGAAATGTAAAAGATAACGGTTGCTAAATGATCCCATTACTCCAAAGTCCTCAGTCAAGTGAGATTTTAGGGAATAGTAACTTACTTAACATTTTTTTTTTACCAGAGAATAGAACAGAGAACCCAGAAGTACTGCAGAAGCTGTAGCAAGTCTGCTATTCAGATTTTCCTGGCCTGGAGAAATTGGTCATTTTCAGCATGAAACAGGGCATTCAAAGTAAAACACAAAGTATGGGGTGGAAAAGGATTCATCCTACTCAGTGAATGCTTCGGGTCACTCTTCAGCCACGTGCTCTTAGCCCTGATATGTCCACATCTGTGTTTCTTAAACTACAACAGCAAGCATAAACAAAAA
>VYXH01009131.1:228417-239518 GCA_013397275.1 Burhinus bistriatus | reverse complement strand
CATTAAAAAAAAAAAAAAAAAAGAAAGAAAAAAAAAGGAAAAGAAAGTCCATGATCTCTGTGATCTCTGTAACTTTTTTGAACTTTTCTGGTGTATCGCAGCACTTTGCCTTATTCCTTGCTAAATCCCGATGGACAGATCCTCAGCTGGTTGCAGGCACCATAAGGTGTACTGAAAGGCCATCATAATTACAGTTTAAATTAAGGTCTGTTGCACCCACGTGTGTTATTTTCTCAGTAACACATTCCATGGTCCAAACTCTGGTATAAGGAGGAACATTAGAGGTTCAGCAGCAGCCAAAATTTGTAGAATAATGGCCCAAACTTGAAGAGGTTCCCTGTGTGGATAGATAGAAGCACCATTCTCCTGGAATCAGCTACATCTCTGCAGATAGAAGGCTCAGAGAGAGACCTTCTATGCATAAATTGTAGCTAAAATTCACTCCTCTTCTCTGTTATATTGCCTATTTCACAAAGGCTCTGTATATACTAGCAAATAAAGTAAGCCCAGGACACAAAGCACGGTCTGTTTATCCATACCTCTTGATGGTCAGGACACTGCCTGGTACAGCTGTGCCTCATTGCGACCAGCCTTCCCCCAGACAGTCACCTGAAAAGCCCATGGAGACATCCTTAGGCTGAGACATACCATTACTGGTGGGTTACAGAGTGCCCGCACAGCATACTACTTCTGGCGCTTCTTCCTGCCTTCAGGTGCCATTCTAGTATAATTCAGTTTGTTTGGATAAAATATTAATCTGAAAAAGGGTCTGATGGGAAATCAACCTCTTGCATGGCCCTCAAAAAGAAAAAGGGGGACAGCCTAACATCCTAGGCACGCAAGCTGCACCTCCTTCAGATACAACCCAGCATTTCTATTTACCTGTTTAGTTCCTTGCTGACACACGGCAAGAAAAGTGGAGAGTATCAGAAGAGCAAGATCAAAAAAAAATCTAAAAAAGGTCATAAAGAACGACGTTTTTCTCACTGAACTTTGGACGCCTAAAAGTAAGATGTCTAGGTCTGAGCTAGTCACCGTGAATTCCTTTGTAGACCACGGAGCCTGAGAGCAGGTATTCTCCACTTTAAGAGGAGATAAAGTTACGGCAGTGAAATTCAAAATGAAAAATGCATCTGTAAAAGTGATTTGTCATCTTTTACTATTTCATGTGAAGACGACTAACTGCACCAAGCTTAGACAAGACTGTCAATCTCAAATATTATTAAATCGCCAAAGTTACGCCTTTACTCTGCCCCCACCTCACTTCCCCAACGGCCAGAGATTTACCTTCTGGCCTCTAGCATTCCTTTTATTTCCTCTCTGGCAGTGCAGTATTTTTTTCCACAGCCAAAACCCAAAACATTGTTTTAAAGAGAGAGATGAAATTCGCCTTGGCTTTAAAATGAAAGCCACACAGGAACTCACAAGGAACAAAGAGCAAGTAGTAAGCGCAGCCTACGGTGCTCAGGCAGTATAGACAGGCAGTATCTGAAAGCTACGTATTTCTGCTGAATGGCCTCTGAATGGCATCAAGAAGAAGGGATCAGGCAGCCGGTGAATCCCAGTGCCTCACAAGCGAGGCCAATACTCTGCAGGGCTCATCAACAGTAAAATCCTGAGCAGGGGGGACCTGTTTTCATCCTTTCTGAAAGTAGCATGTTTTAAGGACCACAGGTTTGAATTTAGGCACCCAGAATCCCACGCTTAAAACACTTCTTTACTCTCAATTTTCATAGAATCATAGAATGGTTTAGGTCGGACAGGATCTTAAAGATCATCTAGTCCCAACCCCCCTGCCATGAGCACAGACACCTCACACTAGAACAGATTGCTCAAAGCCCCATCCAACCTGGCCTTGAACACTTCCAGGGACGGGGCCTCCACAGCTTCCCTGGGCAACCTGTTCCAGTGCTTCACCACCCTCACAGTGGAAAATTTCTTCCTGAGATCTAATCTAAGATCTATGATCTAATCTAAGATCTATGATTCTGTGATTACCCCTTGTCCTATCACTACATGCCCTTGTAAAAAGTCCCTCTCCAGCTTTCTGGTAGGCCCCTTTCAGATACTGGAAGGCTACTATAAGGTCTCCCTGGAGCCTTCTCTTCTCCAGGCTGAACAACCCCTGCTCTCTCAGCCTGTCTTCATAGGAGAGGTGCTCCAGCCCTCCGATCATCTTCGTGGCCATCCTCTGGACCCACTCCAACATGTCCATGTCCTTATTATGCTGGGGGCTGCAGAGCTGGACACAATATTCCAGGTGGGGTCTCAGGAGAGCAGAGTAGAGGGGCAGAAATTTTAGGCAAATTTCACTCTGTATTCCCCTAAACCGTGTAAAACCACCTGGAAAACCCTTCTTAAAAGCTAAAGATCCAGCCTTGTTTCTTGAAAAGGAAACTCTTCAAGGAAAATTCGCACAGACTTCATTGTTGCAGAAGTGGATATTGAGAGTGGATAGCCTGGCTTGGCAGCTTGCAGTTATTTCTACCTCAGCAGCATGAGAAAAAAAGAAATCAGTGTTTTATATCTATTTGTGCAGGGGTAAACAGTGACCTTCAAGTTAGGTTTTCATGGCACAAAGCCACACATCCAAATACACCCAAATTATTAGAACCAATACAACTGCGTTAGTTACTTCTCATTTATCAGCTGGGTTAATTAGCCAAGAAGACACAAATTTCACTGTTCACACCCTCACCCATGCTCCTCACTCTCTCTGTACAACGTGCTGCTGGGCAACATGCACCCATCTAAAATACAGATGACTTACACAGTTTAAGCCAAAAATACAGTAACTTTATTTGGCTTTATGAGTCAAACAATAACAGTCTCAAGTTGAAAAGACTTAATTGGCTCAGTTTATTGCTCTGAGCAGTTTTATCTTGTCCTAAATCGGTTCCTATCAAGCTCTCATCAAAGGACTTTTTGTTTCTGTGATAGATAATGTTTCATATTTTCACTGCAAATCATCTCAAGGTTTCCGAGATTTCAAAAGCAGGTAGTGAAGTGGCTGAAGCACTTCACAAATAAAGCCCTAATCCTGGGAGATCATCCGCGGTTAGGTTCTCAACTTTTAACTCATCCTTTTAACCATCCTCCTCTGTAGATTTACTGACAACAGTGGCCACACACCCATCTCCTGCCTGCCTGTTTGATCCTTACACCTCAGTGTCTCCACAGAGTCATGCCAGGCATTCCAAAAGTTTTTCATGTTTCATCCTGGCTCCAGCCCTACTGCAAAAGCACCCTCCACGCTACACAGATGCCGGTGTTAGGTAGTCTGGACCTTTTAAACATTTGTTACCTCCTGCAGTCACATTATATTTCTCAGCTCCCCTTAGCTGCAGCAGATTGTAACCCCTCCAGCTCCCTTCTCACTCTCTGCAGTCTCTCTCTCTCTCTTCTCTCTCTCAGCACTACAGAATTAAATACTTTCCATGCCCCTGAAGAGTTGGTAACATCATCCCATAAATTTCAACTAAACCTCAGGCGCTACTAGATCACAAATAATTTTTGAAGTATTCGTTCACTGACTAGGCATCCAACTTCAGCAGAAATCTGCTAAACAAATAAGTTTAACCTCCTTACACAGAAAATATATTCCTTTTAGCAGCTTATTCAGAAAAATAAGCTCCTTTACAAGCTATTTTTGGTTGAGAGAAAATGTATTCATCCCAACAGAGCCTGTTCTCTAACAGGTCACTTTCCAGTTACATATACTTTTTTGAAGCAGTGGAAGTCATGCCTTTGAAAGGGTTCCTGCTTTATCCCAGATTCATTTAAAAGAGTTTCACATGTCAACTGTAAGATGCATTTCCTTGCTTTTGATTTCTCTTTCATGCATTTACCCTTTCTGCTCTTTGTATTGTCTATTCACATTTTTTCAATAAAAATCAATATAAAAATAAAGCTAAGAAAGATAAATAACAGGGATTCACTGCATTCCTGTGCAGTTCACTGGCTGCACGATGAACACACTCAACAAATTTCAGGCTCTGGTAGTTCTCTTTAAAGCTCAAAACCCAAAAATTTACATTTGTCTTGTGAAAATTCTCTGAGCACCCTCCTACCTAAATGGCAGGTCAGTCGTGCCAGGACTGAAAGCATCTCCTCGCAGTGGATGTCCACTCACTCCAGCTTATAATTAAGAATTTGTCCATCATGTTGCTAATTGGTTCTTTTTTTACCTGACATTCTATCACTTTTTCTGCAGCTTACTGGAAAGTGTTGTGTTTTAACAAGTGAATACTCAACCTTTATCAAGCACACCTTATTCAAACCTGTCCTTTCCCACTTAAGGATACATTATCATCAAAGCCACTAGGCCTCTTCTATGCTGGAATGTCACCATGGATCAGTTTGCTTGCTTTATTTGCAGCGACTTACCTATATCAAATTGAAATGCATCCGCACAACTCTTATGTCGGCCTAAGATACTTTCCTTGTTAATCATTGCATCCACAACTTTACGCTTGTTTGAATTAGCTGCTCAGCATTCTAAGCATTTGTCCTGTGGTGCAATGTTAAATCACTCAGGTCTCTAATTTTCAGCATGCTGTGGCACGTTTACAAGAAACGACAGGAATCCTGGGACTGAGGTCAAGTAAGCAGACTCCTAGGAGCCTCCTGTCCTGCCAGCACTGCTTCCCAGCTGCTCTCCGGCAGCCTGGAAAGTGCAACACTGAGGCTCCGTGATTTGGAGAGCCATCAACGCAAGCCAGGTGACAAACACGAATTTTCATCCATGGATTTGGCACCTCAGTTTCCATGGATCAGGACAGGATCTTCCATCAGGCATCATTAGGCAAGTGCCACCACGTACAGCGCTCGGGGGCTTATCGCAGTCCTCATTTCCTTGTCACCCTCGAAGCTGCAGCCGTGTGGGCTGTGAAAATCCCACCTGAGCCGACAGGCAATGCTTTGGGCCGAGAACTGAGGGGTTTCAGCCAAGCTGCCTGTGCAGCAGGAGGGCTGTGTGGGAGCTGAGGAATGATGCCAAGTGAAAAGACCACTGCCAGGTACGGGCTGCAGCAGCTGGATGTGAGGTAGTGGGGAAGCGGGGCCTCGTGTCCCAGGAGTTTCCCCTGGAACATGTTCCTATTTGCTGTATCATATTTTGGAGTAGGAAAAAAAAAAAAAAAGAGGCATGGGAAAAAGCACAGAGGAAGTCTTGGGGGAATGACAGGATTAAAAGGGACAGTTCATTTCATTTAGCACAATGAAACCTGGGTGAGGGAAAGGTTTATAGGGGGAAAGGAGAGCCCTTGTAATTGCATCAGCCTCTTCCTGCAAAGGGCCTTCACCGAGCATTCCCCATGACAACCTGTTTCATAGAATCAGAGAAAATTAGAATAGTTTGGGTTGGAAGGGACCTTAAAAGGTCATCTACTCCAACCCCCCTGCAATGAACAGGGACATCTTTAATTACATCAGGCTGCTCAGAGCCCCGTCCAACCTGACCTTGAGCGTTTCCAAGGATGGGGCACCTACCACCTCTCCAGGCAACCTGTGTTTCACCACCCTCATCGTAAAAAATTTCTTCTTTATATCTCGTCTAAATCCTCCCTCTTTTAGTTTAAAACCATTACCTCTTGATTTATGGCAACAGGCCCCACCAAAGCGTGTCCCCATCTTTCCTGTAGGCCCCCTTTAAGTACTGAAAGGCCGCAATAAGGTCTCCCCAGAGCCCTCTCCTCTGCAGGCTGAACAACCCCAACTCTCTCAGCCCGTCTTCACAGGAGAGGCGCTCCAGCCCTCTGATCATCTTCGCAGCCCTCCTCTGGACCTGCTCCAACAGGTCCACGTCCTTCCTGTGCTGGGGGCTCCACAGCTGGAGGCAGTATTCCAGGTGGGGTCTCACCAGAGCAGAGTAGAGGGGCAGAATCAGCTCCCTCGACCTGCTGGCCACGCTTCTTTTGATGCAGCCCAGGACACAGCTGGCCTTCTGGGCTGAGGTTTCCCTCACGAAGGCCGCGCGTAGTAGGCCAGATACACCGCGGGCCCGCCAGGCCGCCTCCTCGGGGCCGCAGGCCGCCTCGGCCCGACCTGGCCTTGCCCCGGCGGAGCTCGGCGAGCGCCCACCAGCCCCGAGGCTGGGCCTTTTGCGGTGGCAGAGCCATGAGGGGCCCGCGGCTCCCGCCCGCCCTCCAGGGGAGCGCTGCAAAAGCGCGCACCGCCTTCCCTCCGCCGGNTCCCCGGGAACCTCCCGGGGGCTGTTAGAGGGGACCCCAGTCCCCAAGGTCGCCGTCGCCCCCCCACCCCACCCGCGAGAGTGTAAGGCTCCCAGAGTGAAGGTTTTGAGGTTTGGGGTTGGTTTTTGGTTTTGTTTTTTTTCCTCCTTCCTGTATTTGTAGGGTAATCTGTTTTAAAATGCCGGGTGAGTTCGTGTTTGAGCGTGGTGCCGTGTCGCAGAGGACAAGCGAAACAAAGAAGGGATGTATAACCAAGCGGATTTTAAAAAGTATTGAGCCAAACTGCGGCCGCCTGGAGAAAAAGTTTCCGTTTCCACTTTCTGACCCTTTCTCCATCCCTTTTTCTTCTCCCTTGGGAAGCGGAGGGCTCTTGCTAGTTTCTCTAAAAGCCCCAGAGCTAATTTCATAGCTGTCACTAATTGCTTCTCAAATCCTTTGCTCATTCCCCACTACGCTTTTTTTTTTTTTTTTCTTGTTTCCTTGCTTTCCAAAACAAAACAAAACAAACCTCTTAAAGCACAGCAGTAATTACAAGGGAAGAAATAAGCTTTTATGTTTGTACTCTGGCATTTGCTGTCCGGTTTCTTTCTGCTTCACGTGGCCTTTACTCCGAGACCTTTTCTGCTGGAGTGGTAACAAAAGAATAGACAGGTTTGATGTATAACGTAGGTGTAGTGCTGGTAGTGAACGTGGTTAGACATCTCCCTTTTCTCAACTCTTCGCTCTGACAGACAGTGATGCTTTTTGCAACCGTGTTTACTCATTTCTTGGCTTTTCTGTGGAAGCCATGCAAGACTGCCTGGCTGTGGTCCTGTTACCTTTCCTTTTCTATTTATCTGTTTAATGAAAACGGAGGAGAACACAAATTTTCTGTGTCTGTAGTGCAGAGTGGATATTCTTGAAAAAGAGGAGAGCAAAATCAAACTGACAATATATTTGCTATTTGAATCTGACCCTAGTGACTTTTTAATCTAAACATTTGATAGATTCATTAGGTATTCACTCACATTTTGCTATAAAGCCACTGGGTTATTTCAAGCCACTGTTTCATACTTCCACTTCTTTTCTGGAGTTGGTCAGGAATTGATGTTCCTGAGTTTGTACTGGAAGAGATTTCCACGCTCTTCTTACTTGGTATCTTGCACTGAGGTACTATATTAACATTATACAAGTGAATCTACTGGTGATAACGGTAATAAAGGTATTTGAATGCTTTCCTTTTTAGATGTGCGAAGCTGTTTAAATTTTGCCAAAGTTGACAGCTCTGGCTGTCCTTTTTTTTAATACATATCTTTGTCTCTAGTTTGGAACTTCATTGAAAAACTTCATCAGAAAAAGCTCTTCTCAAGAGTAAGGTTAGAGGGAGAAAAAGTTTTTTAGTTTAAATTAAGGGAAAAAATCTTACCAGTTTTGCCCCGTCTTGTAGGGGTGTCATGATTTAACCCCAACCAGCAACAGGACCACGCAGCCGTTCACCCGCCCTCTCCCCCCGCCCCCACTGGGATAGGGAGAACCAGAAAAAAAAGAAACCTCTTGGGTTGAGATAAAGACACTTTAATAGAACAGTAATGGAAGAGAAGATAATAATAACAATAGTAATAAAAGAATATACAAAATAAGTGATGCAGTAGAATTGCTCACCACTCGATGATTGATTGCCCAGCCCATCCCGAGCAGCGATCACAGATTCCTGCTCCATTGCCAATCCCTGTTTATATACTGAGCACGACATCTGTGGTATGGAGTATTCCTCTGACCAGCTTGTGCGTATGCTCCCTCTCAGCTTAAGTCCTTGACTTAATATAAGCATTACCTAGCAACAACTAAAACAATATGTGTTTTCAACATTATTGTCATACTAAATCCAAAACACAGCAGCTACTAGGAAGAAAATTAACTCTATCCCAGATGAAACCAGAACGGGGGGGAGCGGAAAGCGTAATGGAGGGTTAACATATTCTAATACTTCTGTGGTTTGTAGCATAGGCTTCAAATTGAGTAGAAGACTCACCCTATAATCAGAACGTACCTCTTGCTATCTCTGCAAAATTTCTGAAGGACTGATTGCAAAATAGAAACTATTTCACTGTGCATAATGGTAAGGGGATAAAAAGAGATATTGAAGAGGAACTCATTCAATAATATCAACCACTCATTGTTTTTAATGAAGCAGAAGTCTTGGAGGGGGGGGAGCGTTAGCCCATTTTGTTAATGTGAACAGCGTTGTAAAGTATATTGCCAAGATGTGCAAATAACCATTTATAATAACAGTTAATTGCTTGGATAAATTTTGTGTTTGTTACCTGAATGTTCTTTTAACACATTCTGGGCTATCTTATAACATATCTTTATTCATAATTAGCGAGCAGACCAGAAGCCATATGCGCTGGGCTGTTAGGTTTACCCATCCTAGAATGACTGAAGGTCTCTCCTGTTGGTTTTGGTGTTGACAGTTTGCTTGGGCTCAGATATACAATTCTCTGTGTGTTGAAACCCTCTAGGATGTCTGGGGATTTGTTCACTGGTATCTGTGTGCCTGCTTTTCCACGCGCCTGCTCCTTCGTTAATGCTGCTTGAAGGTCCAGGAGTGCCTTCACAGTGATGTCGATGTGTACAGGATTTGATTTTGATCTGCGTAGGAATCACATTATGTGTGGGGGGAAAATTAGGAAATTGCTCAAAATCACCTAGCTGATCAAGGCTTTCTAGACATTAGACACTGTAGTCTTTCTAGACATTATCGTTGATTAAGGAACCGAAACTGTACTGTAATTCAAGTGAAATGTTTTTTAAGTAATCAGTATGTTGCAATCCCCCACCCCCCCGGGCTTGTCACAGTCAGTGGCTCAGGGACCCGCTGATGGGCAGTGGCACCCCCAGCCATTGTGTGACATTTCAATAGCAGCTTCTGCTGTTGTCGCGTGGATTGCTTTGTGTGGATCCTGAGCCAACAAAAGTATAAACCTCGGCCCTGAAATGAAACTTGTAAAGGTGTGTAAATCAGAAGCACCCTACCCTGGAGACTAATAAATGTGACTTACTATTTTGTTAGAGATACTGAGTAATCGTTCACTTGCAAGAAGTGCACTTCCATGTCAGGTTTGGGGTAACTGAGGGTCTCTTGCTCCCTGGGGGTGAGACCTGCACTCCTGAAATGTCTTTTCCTGTTTGGGTTATTTTATGTTATTCTGCTCTGTATCCTATCATCACCATCCATATAACTATTCTCAGGCTGCTTCTGAGTAAGAAAGAAGTATGACCAGAGAAAGTGTAGGGGTTTTTTTCTCCTAGCTGCTGGTGAGAAAGCTGGAGAAAGCTCTTTTTCTGGTAAAGAAAAGCAGTAAATAACAAGATAACTTTTTCTAATAATTGAAATTGTAGTATTTAAATGTTTCCAAAGCATTGGTGTGCTAATGCTTGCATTAATCATAAAAAGCCTCCTTAATTAGAGGTGAAAGTGTGCAGACATTTGGAGAAATCGCTTAGTCTCTGTCTAGTCACACCTTCAGTAACTTGAGTTTCTGTTTGTGCATAGATAAATCCTTTCACTCCCACGATTATCATAGGTTTTAAAAGTGCTGTGAATCCTGTGGTGTGACAGAGGCATAGATAGTAAATTGGAGAAGCTGGCAGATCTGGGCCTTAATTCAGATCCGTGTGTATTTCAGTGGTTAAATGCTTGTGCAACACTAATTGTATGGGTATGATTACTACAGGACACATCTAATCTGCTTTCCCAAGTGGTTACTGGCTGTCCTTTCCAGTTGCTTGCTTCTCCCTGCCAACGTTTCATTTTTCCTTTTTGGTTTGACTACTCTACTAATAGCATGAAACAGGAGGATCTTGGGGATGATGAGGACTTCTTTTAAAGTTGAAAGGATTCTCTTGAACTTGGGTTTTAAGTGCAACACAGTAGACTCTGAAGCAGTAGATACTGATACTTCTGTGTTTTAAAACACTTTTCTTGGGCAAAGACGGGGGTGGAGGAAAAACAAATAATTATTTCTAAGACTCCGAACACAGATACTAATGTTAAGTCTTAAGAGAATTGAGAGTGTGTATTACAGTAAGCTGTAACAGAAACTGCAATAAAGCATAGATAGAGGGGAAAGTCTGTTTATTCCGTATCATATTTGGTCCCTCTATGCACACTTACTTTCAAACAGGGTTTATAGTTACATGACAAGAGAGAATAATGCATTGTCATTAATATTTTCTAGAAGTTTGTTTACCCTGCTGTTTTGGAACGGGAGGGAAAGCTTCTTGAAAGGATCAGTGTCTGATTGGAATATTTAATCCTTCAGGTAGCTGCCCCGTTCTTGGGTAATGACTTATTTAGTAGCAATGCATATCTAGCAGGAGGCTTGAATTAGTGATTGTTGTTCATGCTTCTGCTCTGTTGTTTTGGCCCTTATCCTTTTTAAAGCTGATTTCCATGAAGCTGATTATGTGCAGGCTAGAGTTAATCTGTAACGCTATCCATTTTAGTGACACCTCTTCCAAGGCAAAGCGTTGGTTGTTGCCAGGAGCAATCACTCCTTCCCTCACTTCTGGAAATCAGTTAATGCATGTCTTTTGGTTTCCTACCTAGGGAGGTGAATGTGTTTCACTGGAGTGGTTGGCTGCAGTTCTTGGAGGTTGTGGCATGAAGGAAGAATGCCTGTCACATTAATGAGCTCTTGGAATCAAGGGCCTTAGTTTTGCAAAAATGGTACCTTCAGTAATAGGGAAGTTTGGTGGTGTGAGTCAGGAGATCAATCCTAGCCAGCCCTGTGAAACAAGTATCTCTTTCCTGCAAGACCAGACTTTCACTGAGAGGTGGAGTAGTGTATTTTCATATTCTGTTAACCTGAAAGAGTTTTAAAGTATTCATACTGTCTTTCTGGGTTGTTTTTTTTTCTTTTTTTTTT
>VYXH01009131.1:206827-228386 GCA_013397275.1 Burhinus bistriatus | reverse complement strand
TTTTTCTTTTTTTTTTCTTTTTTTTTTTTTTCCTCCTTAATGCTAAAAGGTCCGTCACCCGGTCATCTGTGTAAACAACCATGTCTTCTGTTCCATTTGTATTGAAGTGTGGCTGAAGAACAATAATCAGTGTCCAGCTTGCAGGATTCCCATCACGCCTGAAAATCCTTGCAAGGAAATTATAGGTAAGGACAACTTTAGGCTTTGAAATAACTTTCTGATATTTACTGCTGGAGGAGATTCTTTTGAGACCAAAGATGTCTAGATATTTTTTCCTCTGTGTTTTTTTACCAGCATCTAAGGAAGGTCTGACTTTAAATCTTTCAGGATGCATACATAGTAGCTACAAGGTAAAAAGTCCAAAGATGGTGTGTATATTAATGGCTAGATTATTCAAAGGCAGCAAGTACCCCGCAGCTATGATTGGTTTTTAAATCTTGGTTGGACAATGCCTTTAATTGAAAAAAAATTGCATCTTGCTTGAAGTGGTCTACCTATGCATTGCAACCTGTTGACCTAAGATAACAGCATTTAGCTGAGAAATAGTGTACTTAAATCCAGAATTTTGAATGAGTATGGGGTATTTTTTCTGTTTATTGTGTTCACCATTTCATCCCTTTTGCTTTATTTTTAAGAAAATGTCTCCTAGCACAGAAATAAGACAAAGCTACAACTTGAATGAGGATCTGAACTTCCCCAGAGCTAGGAAGTACTACAGTGTTCACTTCACATAAATTGTCAGCTCTGCTATTTGTTTCTGAGAGAAAAGCGTATCTGAGCAATCTCACTTTAGAAACTTACACCGTCTTGTACTAATTAAATGTATGCTTGATTTCCCCCTGCCCCCCTTAGCTCTGTTTTAATAGCGTGGTCTTAAATAAGATAGGATCCTGTCAAGGAAGATACAAAGTTGAAAAATTCAAAAGTTGTCTTCCTGCTGTGAGGCAGGATTTTGACTTCTAAACATCACTAATAGATACTCCTGTTTAACCTATTCTGAAAATGAAAGGACTTTAAATCTCCCATTATAGTAGATTGGTCCAATATTAGCTGTATTTGTAGCTGATAATATGAAAAGCACTATAAGGTGGATTACTGATATTGAATTGACTGAAAAAGAAACAATATTAGTGTTTCTTTCATCCTGTGCTGCTTTAGGAGGAACGAGTGAAAGTGATCCTATATTTAGTCCAACAGTCAGAAAACACCTACGTAAAACAAGGCTTGAATTGTTCCACAAAGAATATGAGGTAAGGAGATGAGGAGTGTTGTCTTTGCAGATGAACTGCAACTGCTAAATTACTGCATACAACTGGATCTTATGCTTTGAGTCCCCTTATTTTTAATTTGAGTAAAGGTTTATACTGAATCGACATGAAACTCAGCTGCATTAAAATCCCACCTCCTGGCTAAAGTTACAAGAGAGCATTTGCTGCTGCTTGAAATGATCCCGCTGAAGTCATGGTGATATTCCTTCTGTGCTACAGGTAGCCAAGCACAGCCAATTCTATAGTTTTGTGGGAATTCCACCCCCAGGTGGTACGGGAGAGTTTTCTTTATGCATATTGGGTGTTGGGGGCTTTTTGTTTTGTCTTCGATACAAATGCCAGCATGTTCTAAAGTAATTCCCTGTTGCTCAGGGAGACTAAATTCCTTCTTAAAGAATACTGCCCACTGGAACTTTCTGGCATAGGTTAATTTTTATCATTGTTGCTTGATTGTTTTCTGAAAGTGAGCGAATGCTTGGAAGTTCGTCTCCGCTCTCCTGCTGGAAAAATACTCTCTTAGGAACAAGGTGAAAAGGTGTTAATGAGGAATATGCTTAGTTTGTTTTGTCAGCTGTTGTTTCTTTAGTAGCAGCAGTGTGAAGACATGGCATATTTTGCAAGGAAACCTGTTTCACAGGGAGGAGAATGAGAGAAAGGAAACGGACACCGTATATGTCCTTAACACTGGGGAAGTGAGGGCTGTCTTTTATGACAAGCTTGCCTGTAGCTCAGCTTCTTTCATCCTCTATGAAAGGAGTCAGGAGAAAGAGGTTTCCTGCCTTTCTATTGAATCAACTCCAAAATCACACAGATAGGCATAGGATAACATAAATCTCTCCAAAAATACTAAGTTTAAAATGGTTGTTCTCATTTGGAGGGGGAGCAAGCTTGATTCTTCTTGCAAATATGCCTTGGATTTATTTAAGTGCCATATAAGGCACTTAGTAATCTGACCTTGAGCAGCTGAATAAGTTGGTGAACAGCGTAGAAGACGTGTTTTCAGGACAAATTATTTCTTTTATCTCTTTAACAACAGGCTTTTGAAGGTTTTTGCTTCTCTGTGGCTTCAGACCGATACCGCCAAGAGCTTTGTTCTTTGCATTTTGAGAGTCTTTCCCAAGATGTTGCTACTTCTCTGTAGCTGGAGCAGCCTCTTCCAGGCAGTGTTCTGTCTGGTTTGAATCTTAAGACTTTCGGTATCCGAACATGTGATGTTTTAGAATGATAGGAGAGAAACATTCTCAAATAACAGCAAATGAGTCAGCAGAGGACGACCTTAAGAACACTCTTGATACAGGAAATCCTCCCACAGAGTGCCCTAATAATAGATTCATGTTGGTGAATGCTTTGAAGCTTTTGGTCTGCCCGCCAGTTTGTTCAGGGTCCTTTATGTAGTCAGGGGATTCCCTTCACTAAAACCTTCACTATGCTTGAGTGTGCAGGTTGATTAAAATCCTGCCTAGAGCACAATACATAAGCATACTTAGATATATGTGTAAGTGAAGGCATGCATCTGGGCTTGCCAGAACCCATGTTTCTAAAGTGCTGTGGGAACTTGCCAGTATTATTTAATTAATCTCACGCATAATTTTAATTCCTGTGAATTTCTGACACCTTTAGGATGAAATAGAATCCCTGCAAAAAGAAGTGGAAGATCTGAGAGGTAAAAATCTCAGTTTACAGACACAGCTGAAATCTCTTCTGGATCCTACAGCATCAGCTTTGTCTTGCCAAAATGAGGAAACTAGCCAGTCGGCAAATGAAGCAAGTACCAGTGGCCCAGAAACCCCAGAGGAATGGAGCAAAAAGCTGAAAGCTGCCAGTGATATGTATGAGAAAGTGATGGATAATATGGATAAACTAAAGGAGGTAATAAATACATTTCTTAGGCTATCTTGAAGCGTAACTGTTTCACGTTAGTTAAACGGGAGTGAGAGCTAGCGTGACCTTTGGGTACTTCATAGATCCAGAAGAAAGAGGAAAAAATTGAATTCTAGTGACTGTTGGTGTATCATAGTATTTCCATATAGCCTTTGCAAGTGTCAGATGTTATTGCTTGTTCTAGTGAGTCTTGTATGTGACTTTTCTTCAACTCCTCTGTCACTCTATGACTGGTTAATTGGATTATAGTAGCACTTGTCACCAGTATTGATGACCAGATTTTTCAGGCTTGCAATAATCTATATAATATATCTATTTTACAACATTCTGTGGCCAAACACAGTACAGTTGGCTGAGGCAGATTTTGCACTATTGCCCTCCCTGCTAGCCGATATTTTGGGTGCAATTTGCTGAGACAGAGTGACTTGACCCTTTGACCGAAAATAGACAAGCTTCAGCATTTTATGACCAGAAGATGCTTTACTGGAAACCTGCAGCTTTTTTATACACCTAGAATGCAATATAAAAGAAAACTTGATACTTCAGAAGGAGGGATGCAGGAGATAGTCATGTGAAAATACATTTAAATAAAAATGTCTTGCAAAATCTACCTGCGGGCACAAGAAGGATCACCTCAGCCATTGAAGAAGAGTGAAATTTCAAGATTAATTTGAAAGGCAAGGTGGAAAGAACTGGATTTGCATTTATTCAAAATACTACCTCTATTTCTTCTATTAACAATCCTGGGTTGCCTCCTGCAAAACCAAAGCATTATGTGTTTTAGGACTTTTTTTTTTCCTCTCTAAGCATTGATAGTGTTTACACTTTTCCTGTGCTACAAACTGAGGCCCACATTATGCTGTTCTGCCATTCTGTTGTTGTTAATGGGACACTACTAGATTTGCCTCTCTGTAGTCTAAAGCAAATTCTGGCCCTGATTGGACTGTGTGATAAACACTAAAAGGAGTAAACTGACTTTACCAAAATTAGCTTTTTCAATAGCTTAGCTATACTCAGGCTTCAACTTTACAGGCTGGGACACGTCTTCTGCCTTCCTAAGAGGATCCCAGGAGCTTCAGAGTCACTTGTAGTTGACAAAAGGGGATTTCCCACAAGGAGTTCTTGTCTGTCTAATTTTTATTTTTTTTGGGGGGGGGCATTTCCATAAACTTAAACTGTACTGCCTCTCTTTTTTTTTTTTTTTAAATCACTTTCTTTTTAAAACCAGACTAAGTCAGGAAATAGCAGCCACCTTTATCATTTAATGTCCTAGAGCAGAGACTCCCAAAGTAGGCATTATTACTTTGAGTGGAGTCATAACGAGTATGGAAGTGGTGATACAAACCCAGTAGTAGAAATACTAGACAAAGTATACTCATTAATAACGCAGTTACATGAAAACATTAATCTAGACATTGCGCTGCAAGTGGGGATCCCTTGCAGATTACTGACTTCGAGGGTAGATCACTCTCTGGAGGAAGGACGCCAGAGAGGTTCAGTCTTGCCTTGCGATGTGCCAGGTGGATGCCCTACCTACCAACTCTACACAAGTCATGCAGTTTCCTATTTGATTGCATGGCTGAGGGAAATGTGTCTCTGGAAAGAGTGAAAGGTCTTGGCCATGTTGCCAAATGGTTTACTGCTCCTTTGGAAGTGAGGGGTCCTGGATTCTTACTCATTTCTTTCAGTATAGTTTTTTGTGCTTTTATTTTTTAAATACCAAATAGTTGACACTCAGGCACCCAAGCCCTGGGCTTACCCGTCCCGTTCCTTCTTTAAGAGAAGTCTCTATTTAGTCTTACTCCCCCTAGGAATATTGTGGTGTTTGAGGGGTGGGGGTGATGTTATTTTATTTTTTTTCTGCTCCATTCCCCCTATCCCCTCCTGTCTTAGCCTCACCTGGAGAGATTGCTGGGGATATTTGCGTAAGCAGAGTTTTGTGCCTCTCTTATTGCACTGTTTGATGCTTCTGAAAAAGTACATTTCACTCCTGAGCCCAGTTGCATAGCTCCTTCTTCGAATCTAACTCTAGATCATACTTTTATTATGCAGTGGAAGCATCATCTAATTGAGGCTATGAATTACGAGTCCTGGACTGGTGGTGCTACTTTCGGCATACAGAGATTGAGCAGACTATGAAATACACAGAGTATTTTCTATTTGTTAGGATGGTGGCATTCATTGTTCTGAAACACGGCAGCAGGAAAACTTCTCTTTATATGAAATACCTTGTTAACAAGGGTGTCTGCTGAACTGAGAAGAAGGAATTGACCTCAATTCAAGAAGTAAGAAGGGCTGTGAATCAGGAGTCTTAATCACAACATCCTGGAAGCAAGTGAAGAAAGACTGCAAATAGGTTGTCGTAATGGATTTACATCCGTAGGATAACTGTGCTTTAAAAACAACAAGCTAAAAAAACAAAATAATCTTACTCTAATTTGGAATGGGGGAAGCTGTTCAACATTAGTTTTGCTGATACCTGCACATTGTAATGTTAATGTACTTAACATATTTAGTCATGTGGAAAAAAAAACATGGAATTGCCATTAGTACATCTCCTTAATGACTTTCTGTACTAACTAACATAGCTGTGTTTATTTCCCTAGATAGGACACTTGCGATGTATTTTGGGAATATAAATAAAAAATGTCTGTTCGCTATTCAGTTTTGCAAGCCATTTCCCATGCTGATTTTTAAGTGGCGTCCCTGTCTGATGGCTGTTTCCTGCCTTCACATTCCTAGTTCTGTCTCTTTAAAAAGGAGAAACAGCTTGTCCTATAAATATTAGAAGTCATTTCTGTTTTACTGTATACTTATTTTTTTCCCTTTTTCTTTTCCTTAGGCAAATAAGAAACTGAGCATGGAAAACAGTAGCCTTTTAAGAGAGAATTTGCGACTAAAAGCTGAAGTTGATAGTAGATCACCCCAAAAGTATGTGAATATTTTTAAAGCTACCATATTTTATTTATAGACTGTTTAACTGTTGTAGGACTTTAACCTAAAACCATGGTGGTGTACATGGTGTTGCATATGTGTCTCAGGTAGACTTTGGAATTTTTGTCGTCATAGACTTGGGTGACAAATGCAACTTACAAAATACCAGCAAGTCTACAGTGAAGGAATATGACATGACTACAAGTGCTATTCCTTGTGTTATCTGGCCAATATTGAAGGACTGGCTTTATTAGTTGAATTCTACAGTTAACTTATTTTTGTTATTGGGAAATTTCTAAATCTGGTATATGGTCAAAGTAGAAGGTCTGTTACTGAGTGCAGAGGTTCTGGTTGTTTGTATTTGATTTGTTTTGTTCTTCCTTTTGCTGCCTTCAGGGTTTGTTCTGTAGACTTAGGCTCCGTATTCAAGGAAAGTCTCTGATAGCTTTGTGTCTGGGCCAGATAGGTAGAATCAAGCTTCTGCAGCATGAGAACATCATGCTGGAACTGACGCCTGTGCTTAATACTCTGTCTTAAATAGTTAAAACATCAATGACAATGACCTCAAAAAACAGAAACTTTGCCTACTGATTACAGCTGTGTGCTAAGGTACCTCTCCTTGGAAGTACTATGTGAAGCAACATTTTCATATTTTTGAAGTTGTGCTCCTTTCTTTCGTTGGTTTTCTACCTTTTTTCTCTCACTGGTTTAGAAGTTAGAAAGCTAAGAGCAGCATTGGCCAAAGGTTTATACGGTGCTTTTGATGAAGGGGGTTGAGGGGTACCTATGTAACACGAGAAGAAAGCTCTCTGGATTTTGTTCCAGAGAACAACTCACTTGCTGAAAGATGAAATTCATCCTTATAGAGAGCTTGCTTGCCAGAGTGCTTGTCATTCAAGACCACAGGAAAGAAGAAGCATGATCCTTGTGCTATGCTGTTTAAATGCATAAAAGTACGTTCTGCCCTGAAGTCCCTTAATAAGGGAGAGAGAGCCCTCTTTAAGGTCTTGGCAATGGAGAGGGATTTAATGGCATGGAATATCTTTTCCCATAAGATTCAAGAGTGAGTTGGCAAACTTGAAAAGTAAATACCTGTAACTAAATAAATCCTGGTAAAGAAGAGCTAGAAGAAATTAGATCATCTACTTGATTTTACTTTACTGATGTCAGGTAGACTCCCCAGTGGAGAGAACTTCTGTTTCTTCTAGCTTGTACGTACTATACCATCCTGTTGGTCAGAAAAATCAGATACAGAAGGGGGTGTGTGTGTGAAGAACTAGTCATTGTTGCAAGCAGATTATTTTTCCATCTTTTGCCAGTGTGGCCTAAAACAATAGCCACTCACTTTCTTCTTTAGAAACACAGATATAGCCAAATGTTACTAGAAATTGGACAGTGTCAAGGTCTGGTTTGCAGCTCAGATGCCAGCTAGATTGGCCCATCCGTGTCTTTACCATTAAACTTTTTTTTTTTTTTTTTAGCCTTCAGAAGAAATAGTCACATCCTACTTGCCTGTTGGGAGTGGTCTTTGTCCCATGCTAACTCTAGAACTGTGCATGGGAATTGAGCACGAGTTGAATCGGGCTTAAACTGGGACAGGAACAGTTCAAACACTTTAGGAGTGTAGACAGTTGCAAGTCTGTACCCTGCTTCTGCTATCTTCAGCTTTGGTTTTACTTTGAGTGTAGTGGTGTACTACAAGAATTTAAGTATAGACAAGGGAAAATTTGTCCTGGAAGAAACCTTTCCACACCTTAAATTTAGCAATTTTGATTCACCCTACCTGTACCCATTCAGTCCTAGTCATGTCTTCTAGACTGAATTTATCCAATTCTTCTAGATAAGTGTAACTTAAGAGAAAAAGTAAACTGATTTGCTTCGTTTTGCTGTACTCTCAGGGCTCTTCAGTGTCTGTGGTTTTCAGAAGCAATAATGCATAGAACTGGGTACTAGATTCTAAATGAAGTCTCAATAGCACTAAGTAGAGCAGAAAAACTGTCTTGTGTCTTACTACATTATTTTATATTGGTATCTTGCAATACCCTTTTTGTTGCTTCCCTTTACCTGGCATTTCTAGCGTGAATGGCCAGTACCAGTTCTGCTAAACAGCTACGTAGAAAGTTACCTTCCTACCTCATTTTGCATTTGTGGTGCTAATGTCACCTTCTGAAGTGTGGGACTTTACCCATTTACTGGCTTTCTTCAGGTTGATGTTTTGATGCACACGTCAAACTTAAAACAATTCTTCTGAATTCTAGTCATATCCTTGGGGTAGTAGGAAGTTTCTCCCATCTTAGTGTTGTTAGCAGATTTTATAAACTTTCACCCTTGTAGCCATTAGTCTGGTCAATATCTAGACCAGACCTAACATCAAGACATTTTTAAAATGTTCTTCCAGTTCTGATGGCAAACTTTGATAATGTCTAAAAGGTCTTTCAACTGGGCTTCACACACTGAACAGGGGTTGCAATAGCTGTTCTCTTACCTTGCTTATGAAATCAGAATTGAAGGCATAAGCATCAGAGCCCTATAATGTCACTATAATTGAAGTTTTCTGTGCAGGTACACTGATTGACCAGTACAGTTGTTTCAGTGTACTTTATTCAGAATTATTCAGAAGGCAAGTTTTGGAAAAAGTTTCTGAATGGCGGTCCAGTGCAATTTAAAATAGCTATGGCATTGGATCTTTGTAATTTAGTGTCACCACCATTGTTTCGTTTGTCATATATTTCTTAGCTTCAGATTGTCAGGTATGAATTCATGCTTAAACAACTTGCTAGGTAACTAACTAAAACTTGTATAAAATTATTTGTGAAAGGATTTGTTCTTATTCAGTCCCCTTATCTCAAATGTAGTTTATATTGTGCATAATGACACTGGAGCTAAATATCACAACCTAAATTATTTTACTAGGCTTTGCTTTGTAGCAAAGGAAACACTAATGGCAGGTGAATGATCCCTTTGTAACACACTCTACCTCTGACATCACAAGAAAAATATAGTTAGCCTTCTTCAGTGGTCAATAAAAAAATTTTCCTTTTATCATAGTCTTGAGTTGTTTTTTCTTTCTTCGTATCCATTAAAACCTGCTGAAAAATGTCATGTATGTCAATACAATTGACACTGTAGCCATTTCAGGGATTTTACACAATTTTTTAATTGATGGTGCTGATTGATTAGATGATTTTTTTTCGCTGAAACATTTTTGAGAATAGACCTTCACCAGAGTACCATTGCATCATATAGTTGGGAAATAGGTCTGGAAAGCAAATAGAGCTAAGTTGCTTGCTCTGATACCAAAGACCTGTGTTAGTCTCCCATTTCTCAGTCAGATCAGACTGACTGTTTGGTGGTTGTTGCCTGCTCTGTTTGCTCTTTCTCCTGCGGAATTTTCAGTGATTTCCCTTTTCCTGATACAGAACAGGAAAACTTCTAAAACCTACGTTTTGCAGGATGATAAAGCCCTATTACTTCCAGCTCTACTTAAAATAGAAAACTGTTAGGTCTATTGGCAAGGCACAATGGATCTAAAAGCATTTTTGGCAAAGGGATATTTGCTTTTTACCTGAAGGAAAATAACTAGCAAGTCCATCTACTCCAGGGTATAGTGTATTTTATGAATGGTTAGATTCAAATTAGTTTGAACCAGACTTCTAGGCTTCCGAGGAGTCTTTTCCCTAAATATTTAATCTCTTCTGCCAGTTAAAATCCCAGTCTGAAAAACTATCTGTAACATGCAGAAAAGTGTTGCATTATCTCTTTTCTCTGGTTTGTGAGTTGTTTTATTGTTGTTGGTTTGGGGTGGGGTTTCTCTTTTCACTTTCTCCAGTTTTACTGTTTATCTTGTCTAGATTTGTGACTTTGGGTACCTGCATACTGAAATCTAAGGCTGTTCACTTTTTAGATCATTCTGTACAACATTCAGTTTTTATCTAACTCAAGTATTTCCACTCATGCCAGACTATGTAATTCATTCTGCGTTTCACTGAGCGTACAAATAGGCTTCTGGTAACCTGCGTCCAGGGTGCAGAGGGTAAGAACACTGCTATCTTTCTTGATAGAAAACTGAGCTACTTTCTTACCTCCCCGCAAGCTTGCTGTCCCAGAGGCGTGGCCATTTTCAAAGACCAGCTACAGTGTGGCTGTAAAAGTAAACAGGAGAAAACACAAAACGACTTTGAGTTCTTGAGTCATAGCATTAAATCATGAGAAGCACCCACTCCAGGCGTGAAGATCTAAACCTTAAGCAGATGAGTAAAGACATTCAGATCACACTCTGGTTTTGTGGGTTTTCTGGTGGTTTTTTGTAGTAATTCTGAAGTAATCCTTCCTGGCTTATGCTGTTCACCAGCCTTGGGTATAATCTGGCTTTCTTATGTGGAAGACCAGTGCTGCTTCACTGAAAGACGCTAAAATGCTTAGAGAGGCTTTGTATATTTGTCTGAATTCACCCAATTCCCTAAGTGAAAGGAGAAGTTCATTTCAAAGAACGTACCTGACTTAGTTGTTCTTCTGTTTAAATCCTGCTGCTCTACAGTCATCCAAGAAATAGTAAAGCTTAGCTTTACTCTTGGGATGTGAAGGAAGTGGATTTCCCTGATGCTCAGGAGAGATTTCATGAGGAAGGCCATGCGTCTTCAGATTGGTTTGTACTCTGTGAACTGTGCGGTGAAGGGGATTTACTTCCCAGTATTTGCTTGTATTGAAAATGACTTTTCTTTTACAAGCTTAGAAAATTAGCTATAGCAAGTGTTTCTACTACTTCCTTCAAGAAGGAGCTGTTGTATACTTTCTTCTGTCAGCCAACCTGGTCTGCAGAATGGAAAGCAGTAGAAGGCTATATCCCAGGACTACTTCTTCAGTGGAACCAAAATCTATTATCGATTCATTTTTTTCCGGCTTCAGATCTTAAATAGAGAAACCTGCGTGAGGCATGTCTCTTGACTTTTTTTTTTTGCTTGCTAGGAAAAGGACAGTAACTGTTTTTTCTTCTTAAACATGCCCATGCAAATATGACACACTTTTAAGGCAATTGTATATAACATGGGATATTGTCAAGATGTTGCTGCAGATCACCTTTCATAGTTGCTGTAGAGGATGATTGCAGAACTCGTTCTCGTCCAGCTGCATCTGGTACATGATACCACAAAAGGGCTGTAGAAACTAGTAGGGCCTGCAGCTGGTTTGTTCTTGGATTTCGTACCTCTTTCTTCCCATCTAACTGCAGAACCCAAGTGAAAATGTGTATCTAAATGATGGGACTGGGTTTGGTTGTACACTCTGGCATTGCCCTGATCTCGAACCACGACAAGCCCTGACTGTTCATTGTCATTTCCCACTTCTCACCCTTGTTTCCTTTGGAAGATGGATCAATCTTATGTATCTGGACTGCAGGGCAGTGCCCAGTTTGGGCCATCAGGTCGTTAGAACTGGAGAGTGATCTTCCATGGCATCCTTCCAGCCCCAGTCTTCTGTAAATGGTTATACAGGAAAACTATTTGCTGCAGCT
The DNA here is from genome assembly GCA_013397275.1 of Burhinus bistriatus. Classification (NCBI taxonomy): domain Eukaryota; kingdom Metazoa; phylum Chordata; class Aves; order Charadriiformes; family Burhinidae; genus Burhinus; species Burhinus bistriatus. The sequence continues at coordinate 216,794 of VYXH01009131.1, read as the reverse complement.
GCTTACTATCCACAAAGAGAAATGTTTGTATGAGGTTGTGTGGTTTTAAACTGAGTTGATGTGAGTTAAGAGCTCAACAAGACAGATCTGCTATGGTCAGTGGTCACTGATGTGTGAAAGTAAAACCCCAAAGCTGAATTTACAGAACTGATATATAAGAGAAGAAACGACTGAAGAAACTTTTTCTTTTGTGGGTAAGAGACTATTAAACTTCCTGAACAGTTTCAAAATGGACATCTTTGGGAGTAGTTGAACATAACTGAGGGAGCAGTTGTGGAATAATGTGAAAGAGGGTTATTCAAACATTATAGCTATAATCTTATTTCTTCTTGCTCACTGTAGATGAGAGCGGACTGCAGCTTTCTGACTGGTGTCAAGTTAGAAAATGCTGGGTCAAGAAGAAGGACTCTGAGGAAAGGTCTTGAAATATGGGGTTCAGGTGCTTATCTGGACATCCAGTATCGCCTCAGACACTGTAACATAACCAGTACACCTGCCTGGGGCTGGCAGCTGTGATACAGGACCTACAGGAGATCTGTATCCTTCCAGAGTGATAGCTGGAGGCCAGCAGCCATGTAAAAGACCTTAGACCATTTAAAATGTCACTAGGTGTCTGTGTTGAAGGATCCAAATCCCACCTGAAGTGTCTTTCTGTTCACTTTGAGTGATGACTAGTTTCTCTGGGCTTTCAGTTTTCTATAGAAACGATGTACTTGAAACAAAGGCAGTGAGATACAAACTCCTTTTTTAAGTGATACAACTAACGAAAAAGACCCTAACACTGAAAAGACTTTGTCCATGCGTGAGTATATGAAAAGTGCTCTTTGCCACATGTATACTGAATGTCTTAAGTTCTAATGAAGGATGAATCAAATTGTTATCAAGTGTGAAATAGGTCAAATATTTCAGGAAAAGTAATTTATCTGGAGTGTCAGGCCAAACTTTAATTTATTTGCATGTAACTGTACTGCATTCTATTATTATTATCATCAGGCCATAACTTTCTGGCTGTCGCACAGCTCACTGTACATCTGAAGGGAAAAGAAGAGGAGATCCCTTAGGAGGGTGGTTTGGTCTGGGGAAATGGGCAGGGTTCTGGCTTCTTTAAGCAAAATACACGTGTCTTTTAAACTGTCTGCCGACCTGCCAGATCAGTCACTAAAACGCTTACATCATGCTCTGGTCTGGAGTAATTGGTTTAAATATGTGTGTTGTAATATGGCTGTCTTAAAAATCCATGTCATCGAAAATTTGGGAAATAAATGCATGCAGGTCTCAAAGGAGGAAAAGAAGGCAACTACTGTGCTGGTGCTGAACTGCAGAAGTAACTGTTTGTGCAGTATGTCACATGCTCCGTTTCTGAAAACCAAAATTCCCAAGCACATCTCTCTACAACAATTAACATATTAGTGATGCTATTTGGCTTTGAACAACATACTGTTTTTTTTTTTTTTTAACCTGAGGACACTTGTTATAGAAGTTGCACTTGAGAATACAGTGCTTCTTCCTCATAAGCAAATCTCAGGCTGTCACTAATGCTATTTGCATTAAATAAACATATTACACCATTCTTCCATTAAAAAGGAATTGCCAGGTATGCATATAAATGTAAACATGTTTAATTTTTATGTCAAAGTGTCTGTTATAGCAGACCCCAGAAAATCTTGCCTATTTTATGTAAGCGTTTTTCCCCATCTCTTACTGGGCTATTAAGCTAAATTGTATTTTTGCATTATTTTTATGGCCTTTATTAAGCAGTGTAAGGTTTGCTCCTATAAGGCTGTGTGAACAGGTCTGTCAGAGGAAGGCAAAATAAATACTTTTGAATCACCCTAGGAAGCAGGAGGGGTCTTGCTTGGGCCCTGCTGTGCTACAGTGGCTCCTTTAGTATTTTAAACCAAAATCTGAGTTCTTTTTACTCAGAGGAGGGAATAAGCCAAAGTGTGTTGTATATGAGGATGCTTATTTCGTTGGAATCCCCTTCATCTGAAAGCTTAATTGAAACATTCCTGAGCTGTCTGTGATTGTGCTTTTATCTAGTTTCGTAGGGGAGAGGGAGGAAGTCTTGTGCACCATTTCTCCCATTTCCCTCTTGCATGCAACCAGAAATGGAGAAACTGCTGTAATCAACTGAGAAAACTTGTTACTTGTTAGAGTAAGCAAATGAAAAATGTTCTGTCTTCATTTTTATGACGACAAAGGTAATTGGGTAGAGGTAATGTGGAGGTGTGGGGGTCCTTGCCTCGACAAGCTTCCAATCCAGCCAGCTTCTTTGCGGGGGCGGGGGTGAGAATCTTACTAAGTGAACACTCCTATTCTAAATATTAAAATACTACCTTGCCATTTCACGTCTGCAGAGCAGTGAGTGGCACATACCAAAACTGCATGGAGCTTAGGCTGATCTGATTTAAAAAGGGGTCTAGTAGCAGTTCTGTGAAAGAACTGACTTAGACTGTTGTGTGAATCTTCCCCACCACTGAACCATCTACACCAAAATCTTCAAAGTCCTTTAAATATGTAGAAGGAGTTGAATCATGAAATATGTCTGTAGATCTGGTCGCTTGCGCCCAACTTGTTTGGGGCTTGTGGTAGCCCTTATTCCTTTCCCTGACTGCCCACTTAACTGTATTGCAGTTGTTAGCATAGAGCAGTTTCCTACTGCTTTGGGCTCAGGAATTGAAGAAAAAAAATACAGTTTGGTTCTTTGCTGGAAATGCGTGTATGGATTCATGGATATTTTGTCAGCATAGTCTCAGGCCACAGATAACACCACCTCCAGACCTCACTGTTTTAAGGGTTGCAGTGGGAGCATTTTGCAAAGGGGTGAGGGCTGGAATGGGACTTCCTTGTGACTCTGAAAGATGCTGAAGGAGGGACAGACAGACAAAGAAGCAGGGTGGGAATTCCAGCCAGTGTTTGTGCTGGATGAGTGAATATAAACTTGTGCTGTAACATGGAGCTGCAAGATGGAAAGTGGAGGTTAGTGTAAGCCCACATACAGAATTGTCATTTCTTTGTGATATAAAACCTTATGCGTCAGAGTTGTAGGGTGGCTGCAGGTCCTTCCCTCCTTCCTGATAATACCAGAACTTTAATTGTTTTTTCTTTCTGTAGATTGAAAGCCTCGGATTGGAGCGGGGAATTCCCTGGTGCCCACCTGTCAGTGACAGGTTAGAATTAGTCAGGGCATATAGCTGAAAGCTTCACCTGCCCTCTGGGGAAGGTCAGTCTTGAAAGCTGGTGGAGGATGGGGGGAAGGCAAGTCCGTATCTTGGCACTTGAAAATGTGCTCAAGCTGGAAGCCCCACGAACACACAACTTTCACAAGCTACAAGTGGCGGGTTTTTTTGTGTTGGAGTCAAGGAAGAAATTAGATTGTTCTGGTTGTAAAGCTCAAAAAAACAAGTCGCTCTGAAGCAAGTAGAAGTACTATCCACGCGATGGCTGAGGAAAAGCTGTATATCTAACAGGAGCATAACTGAAATAGTCTATATAAGTATTTAAACCACCTCAAAGGACTATTGCAATTTCTGAATTTCATATTGGCATTTTGTATTTGACAAGGTGACATTGTGTAAGAAATGTATTGTAAAACACTGCTGTACTGTAGGAAAATGATTGAATGTAAATATTTCAAGATGTGGACCACTGTTCAAATGTTATCATAAATCTTTGCCATTGTTTTAGGGGATAATTCTTCATGCATATTTGAGTTGAATTGATAGAACCAGCCCCTGGAAGGGTAATCTGCTTGTTATTGCCTTACTACCACTAGTAGTTTAATTTTGGCTTTTCAGGTATTCACCTCCACCTGTACATTATATATGATGATTTCTTTTTTTTTTTTTTCCCCAAAACTAGCAGAGAAAAGTTCTGACTTTTGTTTTCAAATTAACACAATGTTTAATAGCTTTGTTCTTGCTTGAAATGAGCTTGCAAAGCACCACAAGAATGTCTTTTTCCAGCTTAATATTTACTTTCTTTTTTCCTTCTTGCAGGTTTGGTAGGTTTACAGTAGCTGCGCTTCAGTCCAAAGTAGAACAAAGTGAACGTGAAATGAACCGTCTAAAAAAGGCACTTGAAAGAAGTGATAAATACATAGAAGAAATGGAGTGTCAGCTTTTACAGCTGAAAAACACAGGCGAAGGAGCCCAGACAGCGAGTGCTGTTAGTGAGAGAGCTCTTTCCACAGATGCTAAAGGAGCTGAGAGCAGCGAAGATACATGTTTGAAAACCCAAGTTGAGGAGAAAAAGGCTTTGACTACCAGTCAAAGTCCTGAGGGTCTTGAACAGCTGACAAGTGGTAGAACTTGTTTAAGCTCTTCTCGTCAAGATGGTGCAAATGGCTCAAATACCCAGTGTCCCCCAAATAAAGGACTATTTCCCAGATGTCAGGGGGTTCTCCTGGATGAAAATACTACAAATATGGATGCCTGCTTAGAAGAGCAGTGGAATAAAATTGAGGAATGTACCCCATATAAGGATGAAGAACTTTATGATCTTCCACCACCGTGCACTCCTTTTCTGTCTCTCAGTCGCCTTCAATTGAACACTCCTGATGGAAAAGAAAACATAAGGAAACCATCAACATTCCTGAGAAAACTGAAATTTGAAGAGTTTTGTGGCGCTTCAGATGATTGCAGCAAAGATTCTCCAGAGCACAGCACAAGCAGCTGTAATAGCGAAAAGAAGCTAAACTGTTTTACTACAGGAAAATCAGGGTTTTGGGGGACCTGCCCAACAAATTTTGCTGAGAACTTAGATTTTGATGAATCAGAGCAAAATTCAGTAGCTAGTCCGTCAGATGAAATATCAGCAAAGTCCAGTGATAAAACAAGTTCTTGCTTGCCTAAAAGGTTACATACTCTGTGCTCTTCTGAAATGAATCGCACAAGAACCTCCAGTGAGGCATCTATGGATGCTGCCTACCTCGATAAAATTTCTGAGTTGGACTCAATGATGTCCGAATCGGACAACAGCAAGAGTCCGTGCTATAATTTCAAGTCCTCTGATCTTGATAATTCTTCCAAGTCAACAGAGTGCTCTAAGCTTCTGAATAAAACTGAGAAGAAACTGGAAGAGATGAATGAGGAACAGAGTATGAAGTGTCCAGAGACAAGCGATCTAGCTGTTGACAGAGCTGGCTGGAAACCTGCTATGTTTTCCATCCTCTCCCCATCTGAGCTAGATATGAATGACCACTTTCCTCTGTTTACAGGCCAAAACGTAGCGGCTAGTGATGTCAAACCTCCAAACTGTTTATTTCAAAGAGACTTTTCCCAGAGTTCACTATTCAGTAACTCACAAAGGTTGTTTGAGGAACAGAAGTTTGGTTCCTGCTTCCTAAAGATGTCCTCTGACCTGCACAATCCGCTTAATCCTCCTTGGGTGTCCTCCTTTATAGCTGAAAGGAAAAATAAAAATGTCAGTCAGTCGACCAAGAGGAAAATTCAAAGCAGCCTTTCCAGCGCTAGTCCATCAAAAACCACCAAAAACTGACTCTGCTTGGAAATGGAACGTGACTCAAAGTCATCAACCTGCAACTGTTTAGTATTTACAGGTGAACTTAATTTTTAATGACTTCCATGCAACCTGATCCTGTCTTTTTCGACTATGTGAAAACTGAACGTTCCCTTGCCCATTACAAGCTCTTTCCTAGGGATGAACCATTCCAGATTCTGTTCTTTGGCTGGGCATTTTGTTTACTTTGGGGTTTTGGATGTTTTTTTATGTTTTCAGGTTATGTGATCTTCCAGTTGTGAGCACAGCTAATGGCTCCCTTGAACAGGACAGTTTTGTTTTGAGTGGTCTTGTCAAATCTGTCATTTACGTAAAAATTTGTTTTAAAGGTTATGTTTCCCATTCCTAAAGATTACGTTTTGTGCGTGTAAGGCAGCTACTGGCTATATATCCTATGGATTCATGAAATTGCTATAAAATAATGTCAGTTGCCATAAAACTTGCCTCCCAGAGGAAATGTTGCTGCTTGGACTGTTTCATAGCACTGTATTGAACTGAAACTCTTGTTTTAAGTGGGTGTAAGGTAGCAGCCTCTTTCTTTTCAGGGTTACAGCACTTCAGTTAGAAAACATCTCTTTAGCACTGCGAACATGGCTTGTATTTTTTGAAGTTAAGCACAATTTTTAATTTAGTCCCTAAAAAGCATTGTTATGCTAAATGTGTTTAGTATGCCTGTATAGACCATAAAAATGGGTTTGTATGCTAATGATTTGTTTACCTAATGTGCACTGAACATTTTACATTAATACTGTACCATTTTACATTAATACTGCATGCTTTTCTATGTGAATTGAATAAAACATGTTATAAGCACTGTAATCCTTGATGTTGCCTCAAATATTGAATTAGCAAAAAGAGAACGGGGAAACTTTTTTTTTCCATAATTTGGAAAATACATAACTTTTGTAAAACATAAATGTGAGCTTATTCACAAAAAAATCAGATCTCCCTTCCTCCTCCTTGTTAGACGTATTACCATTCTAGTGTCAGCATCAATACAGTTGATGGAAATGGCTTTCGGCCTCTCTGGAGGTGACTCTTCCATGAAGTATTGCATAGGTCAACATAATGTGATGGCCTACTACAGGCAGGAGACCTAATTAAGCAGCAGAGCAAAATTGGTTTCTTTGCATTATTGTGTTTAAGGTTTTTTTTAAGGGCATATTTAATTGTAAGATGCAGGTTTTTTCTTCCTATATAGGCCTCTGATGGCATTTCTCACAAACAGACATCCTTGCTTCATCAATACCTATGATATGAAAAATCTATACATTGCCTTTCGTCCCTTTAAAAAGAGCGATAGCCATTTGGAAAATTTCAGTAAACTGGCTCATCTTCTGTAAAGTTAGCTCCTGTAAGTGGTTTGAACAAAAGCTGCATTTCACATTGTAATGTGTGCATGCATTCATGCAATTGGTGTGTTCATTCTAAACTGGGACTTTTATCCTTTGAGAAACAGCTTCACCAAAAAATCATCATTCAAGCCATACATGCAAGGACCCTCTCCTGGTGACAGGCAGGATGACCACTGGGCTTTCGTACACTGCTTTCAGTATACCACCCGAATTTTTATCTTCACAGAAAAATCTAGTCATTCAATTTTAACTTATTTTTCAGAAATTAGGGAGCTGGCAAAACCATCTGGACATGAGCTGCTACTTGATTTGACTAGTTTTAGTAATAAGTCAAAAAATGCTGCCTTGATTTAACCCTTTGGGAGACGGGGCAAGGGCTTCTCAAATACATCTCTAATACTTTCTTAAAACATCCTTGTATTGCAAAACCGTCACAAATATGCAGTAAATAAGTGTTAAGGTCATTGTTTTGTTTCATTGTGGGGTTGAGGGGGTGCATTTATGAGCTTCATTTTATATTCCAGTATACTTCTGATACATAAGTAATTTTCAGTGATAGAAACATGAATACAACTGGTATCATACCTGAAATCAAACTAGAATAAAGGAAAATGGTTTGTTTTTTCTTTCATGCTACTTTCTAGTCCTTTGGACAGGAACACTGCTTATGGGCTTGCTCTTCATTATGGATATTTTGACGTTACATGTCATGCAACTTGAATGGATAGAAGAGAAGAGCCTAAGGTTAAAAAAATGCTGAAGGTCAAGATCATAAACTTCGTATCTTATCCTCAAGCAGGAACAGAGCAAGGCATTTCACGCCAAGTACCGGCTTTACACTTGGAATGGATGTGGGACATGAGCATTGTCACCTACAGCCTCCCAGCTCCGGGCCGGTAAATTCCTATATTGTGGCAAGAAAGTGAGTGTACTTATCCATAATTACTTGATTTCCAAGTTCTCTTGGTACCCTCAGATCTCGACTGCAGATACAGTGAGCAGATTGTGATTGCATCCGGTGCTATGAGTAGGAGCATTTTACATTTCACAACTTCTAAAGCTGAAACAGATCTGAATTCTTGTATCTTAGTCTTTTGTTTGGCTCGAGTTTGGTTTGGTTGTTGTTTTGGGTGGTGTTTTGTTTCTTTTTTTTTTTTTTTTAACTACGTGCCTTTAAAACAACTACCACACTCTAAATTCCACGTTTTATTCGGTTAATGTGGATTGTATTTCTTTTGGCTTGAAGTTTGACAGAGTGAGTGATGCAATATCAACTTACAAATTTAAGCTTTATGTAATGACGAGGGTTTCTTCAGTTGGAAATTTGTTGGCCATACATGGGGTTTCAGTTCTGCAGGCTGCATTCTGTCAGTGCTGTGCTTGCTTAATCTCTTGCTGCACTTACCATGCTCTCTGAATAAAACGGCCTAAACGAGAGTTCATTGCTGTTAATTTTTTATGACAGTTACCTACTTATGTAGTAACATAGAACTGGAATACACAAGATCTAAGACAACTATTACAATTTTGCTTAAGACAATAGGTGTTTTAAAGTGATGTAGAGATGAGATCTATGATGTCTAATGATATTTAATAGCTCATAAAATTTTTACTTCATCTAATAATACTTACTGTACTAAATATGAGGCAACTTGCAGGTTTTGACACAGGAGAACACTCCCCAGGAGTATTGGTAATACAGGAGAGTGAGATTGCTACTGGCCTCAGTTTGTTGCCAGTGAAATCTGTTGGGTTATACCTAAGAGCAAGAACATCAGGGTCAGGTTTTCACTTTGTTGTAGGCTGTTTTGCCTACACACAGTCTGGCAAGTGACTTGCTTCTCTACGGTTCCCTGGAGGCCTTGCGAGAGCCCAGTACTGCTTGCTCTTGCTTCCTCAGATTAAAGGCCACTGGAACAGCTCTACCTACCAGCACCAGATACTGACTTGGGCTGTGTTTGATTTTTAATGGGCTTTATTGTCTCTTTTTGAAAAATCTTTTAAAAGAGGGCAAAGGGGACAATGCATAGCTTGTATACACAATACAAGGTGTGCTAACTCGCGTCTCCCTTCATTCCCCCTTCATTTTACAATTGTTCCCCTCACCAAATAATGCCATTTAAAGACAGCTGAAACCAACTAAGTCTGCACAGCATCAAAGTCCTGCCTCTGACTCCCGTCGGCCATAGGCTTGAAAACCAGTCTTCACACACCTCTTCTGTACTGTGGTTGTGGCAGGTGTTTCACAGACTGTGAAGATGACGCTCCTTCCTTGCTGCTTTTGGCATAGGACTGTGCCATGTAAATAGACGAAGGCTTCTCCCTTCTCCCCTCCCGGGTTTGGATGAGAGGAAAAGCAGCTCCAGGGTGACTTGATGTGAGGGTTCATGGTTATTCCAAGGATTGCCCGCGGTCAGAGATGATAAGCAATCCCCTCTGGCTACTAATCCAGGTCTGGCCCTTCCTGCGCCTTGGTCCCTTGCAGCAGTCCTGTACTGCTGCGACGAGTCACCAGCTTGTCAGGCCTGGCCTAAAGGGCTCCCCGTCTGTCCTTGTCTTCACGGCCCAACACCGAGCTATTGCCTCAGTGTCCCTTAGCTCTAACTGGAAAAGTCATCTTCATTAGCTGAAGGATGGAGGGGAAAGCACAGCTGGCATTGGGGAAAGCCTGCGTGTGCTTTGGCAGTTGTGAAAATAGTGGGAGATAGCAGGGGAGGACGAGACTGGGCTGAAAAACAAATGAAGTTTAGTATTTTTTTCAGCTTTTCAGTGATTTTTTTTTTTTTTTTTCAGCTTTTTTCGGTAGAAAGAGTTGTCTCCTCGCTAACGCCCTTACAGGCAGCGTGGATGCTGCTGTCTGCTGTTTTTCAGGGAAGCCAGATGGACAATGTCAAAATCCATCGGGTGGCTATTACTCGCACCTGATGCTCATCAGCCAGGTCATCGGGTGCCGGTTTCAAGCCGGGGAAAGCCTGGGGACCGGGCACGAACAAGGGAGGTCCCTGTCCCTCTCCCGGGTCTCTCTCCCCTTGAAGCACGTCTGGGTGCTGGAGCAGCAGGGACCAGCTACAGGGCCGGGCGGCTCCACCGCG
>VYXH01009131.1:183804-194154 GCA_013397275.1 Burhinus bistriatus | reverse complement strand
AGGGGCCGCGGGATTCTCCCCGCGCCCCCCCCCCCCTTCCCCCGCGGTGTGGTTTTCCTCCTGTCGGTTTAAGATGGAACTTTAAGGCGGACTCAGCGCGGTGTTTCCGCGGGCAGAGGGGGCCGGGGAGCCCGGTCTGCTGTACCGGTGCGGATTTATGGCCGTGTCACCAGCCAAACGTGCCCGGGAGCTTGCCGTGGCTGCTCGTCAAGGGGCAGCTGCGCACGCAAAACCTGCTTCCCAAATGGGTCTCTGGACTTCCGCGGAGCCACAGCCCCTCTGGGAAAGCAGGAGTCCTCCTTTGAACTGCCTTTTAACTCCTTCAGCCTGCTCACCTAAGTATACCGAGCATCTCTTAACTCTGGGGGCAAAGTTGTTAAACACATTTTTAAAACAAAACAAAACACATCGGGAAGCGAGGGGGGAAATGACTTCAAAAAATCTGATGTAAGACGTTAATCACTCTAAGGACCGAAAGTAATCAAAAGGCTTTCTATCAAAAATCAAGTGAAAACAAAAGAAGAAGGCACAGCGAGCCGGTACGTTGAAGATAAATAGTAACTTCGCACTGATTCTCGCCAGCGAGTCCTAAAAGCCTCAATAATAGTGTCCGAAAGTGGGAATGCCGAGCGACCCTCCCGCTGCTTGCACGGGGTGTGTGTGTAGCCCAGAGCGGTTCCCGGTGCGGCGACAAAAGCCGCCCCGAGCCCGGGATGCGCAGCGGGAGCCCGGGCAAACGCCGCGCCGCGGGGTGACGGCTCACGCTGCCCGCGCCGAGGTGCGGAGGGGGGCGGAGGCGTGCGCGCATCCCTCGCCCGGGTAAAAGAAAGCAACTTAAAAGTGTAAGCCAGCGCTAAGATATGTAAAAAGCTGTGGGTTTGGGGTTCGTTTATTTATTTATTTATTTATTTATTTATGCATTTATTTATTTATTTTTTAAAAAAAGGTGTTCCCTGACAAGGGGCTAGCACGTCAACATGAATACATCCTTTCACAGGCTGCGTGGAAAGAAAGACGAGGCGCCGGTATACATAACTTAGCCCTTGATTATGGTCATTATGTAAACCGAATTACTAACAAAAGTTTGTTTGGTAACTAATTACAGCTCACTAAATCTCTGCCTCTCTTCACTTCAGCGTAATGTATACAAACTTTTGTACACGCGGATCAGAATAAAACAAAGTGTTGACAGCATCCAGCAGTGGAAATTCACTTACACAAGACTTTTTTTCACTGAAGTGTTGACAATAAACATTTAATGAAGGCAGAGACTTGGATGTCTCCAGACAGTGTCAGAATACTTTAAACAGACCATTAGCATGGCTTCTTCTACTTCAAACAGAGCACACTATACCATAACATTATAAAAATACAAAGTATGAAACAAATAATCTGTTTATACAGATATTTTAAGCTGTTTTCACCAGCTCTGACATCCCCTGTATTTAGTAACAGAAACTTACTCATTTCAGATTACTCGCGCTTAAAAAATGTTAAATACAGTTAATGCAATATTAATCGCCCTTTGGTGATATAAAATGCAATATTTTCAGGCAGCTATCGAGCTTTTCTAGAGGAAGAGCTGATGAAAACAGTCACAGCTGAATAGTGGAGAGAAAAAAGCTCTGTATTTATTGCTTTTGTTTGGCTTTTGGCTACAGAGACAGGAACATTCTAATGGGGTAAGGACATTTATTTTATCTGCAATCTATTGCTGCTAGAGCAGGAGTGGCAGATGGGGTTTGGTGTTATATTCACAGAGTAATTTAGAGCAAATCCTAATAACTAATAATGATTTATGTTAATTTCAATCACTTATGTGACTTTATTAAAGCACTGCTGTAAGAGGAATNGGGTGGGGGGGAAGGAGAGACTGGAGAGAGGCAAGCTGTGCCTGTCTGAAACCGAACTGCATGCTTGAAAGGTTGCTGCGGTGGGCTCCAGCGAAATTTCTGACCCGAGGAAGCAGCGACTAGCACCAGCTCCGGCGCACGGCTTGCTTTTGAGACTCTATACCGTCGGCGCTAATCTCTTAAAAGAAAAGCCCCGTGTAGAAAGCCCGTCCACCTACGAGCGGCAAAGAAAAACAGAGAGAGAGGGAGAGAGCAAGAGAAGGGCGAGCGTGCGGGAGAGACTCGCGTTATGCAAAATGTATTGATTGTGTGCGAGGAATCCGCGATGCTGATGTGCCGGGCTCCCCGAAAGAACGGAAGGAGGCTACTTGGCAGAATAGCTAGAAAGCCCCCAAAATGTACAGCAGGCGAAACTTTTCTGCTGGGCTGCTTCAGCGTGGTGGAGGTCTACAGCCCTCTACTCACGTTGCATCGGCTTCACTCCTCACCGCAAATGTCTGGGATCCTTTTCCCCACGGGATTTTATATTCTTAAGTAGGGAAAAAGAAAAGGGGAGGGAAAAAAAAAAAAAAAAAAGCAGCTATTGCAACAAGCCTTCCGTATTTCCCCGTATAATCTTCGGTTTCATTAACAACTGATAACACCAGAGCGCACACACGTAAACACAGGCGCACACATCGCCGTGAGAGCACTGAAATGAGAGGTGGTTGCAAAAGCCAGGGAATCTCATACCAGCTAGGGCTGCTCTGCCTAGGATCGGTTTGATGTAGGAGAGAGGAGTACTTACAGGATTTTGAAAGGGAGGGTGTTCTTCGCTTCTGGCAATTTACTTTCCCAGCTACCTTTATGCGTTTTTCTGCCTTAAGGCATACAGTCTGAAAGTAAAACAACATCAAAGCTCCTTATTAACACTATTTTCCTGAAATCAGAAGATGAAGCTACCTGAAACGTTTAATCTAGTGTTAGCATTTATTTCCCAACAAAACAGCCAGAACAAAGTTCAAAAGAGCTAGGGCAGTTATCTGCGGGAGACTAAAAGGCAAAGTGCAGGGAGTGATTTATGTTTCTGTCAGAACCCGTGAAATGGATTAAATAAACCTTAGGTTTTGCTGCGTTCTCAGCCACTGTATTGTGTACCATAATTCCCGCTTCCGAACAGCACGGCTGGGAGTAACCCCTCTCCCTCACTGCCAGGTGCTGTAGATGCGAGTTTCCTAACTTTTTGGGATATTTGCAGAAAGCTGTCTTTTCTGCTCTGCGAGCTGGCGCTGCATTTTAAATGTGACCAGTTTCCACACAAGGCAATTTTTGCCTTCTCTGTAGTGAAGGTTTTGCATCTAGCAACACCTCTTCCCCTCAGACAAAAAAAAAATAATAAAAAGACAAAAGAAAAAGAAGAGCGAGAGAAATCCCTGTTTTAGGGACTAGGAGTGATGCTGCTGTGGCTTGAAAGCGGCACAGGACTTCCAAACCCGTGTGTGCCCGCCTGCTTTTTTGAACTCTTATCACGGCGGAGGCGCCGCGGCGCGGGCGGGCGCGTTTGCGCGGCGGGCGCGGGCGGCGGAGCTTCAGCACCACGGAGAGCTCNAAGAGGAGAGGGGAGGGCGGGGGGAAGGGAGCTTTAAATACCCCACCCCACTTTGCTGTATACTTTCTCCTTTCATTTCTCTCAGATATAAAAGACTCCGGGTACCTCGAACACACAGCTGTAATTCTCTTTTGATCCGCTCTTTTATACCCTCGTGTAACCAGCTCAGCTCAGCCGATAGCGAGATGTGAGGGAGGAGGGGGGAAAAGTGTCACGTTTCTCCCGGCAAAGGATTTGGTTTTAAAGTGCTGCTCAACTTCTGTGACAAAGGGGATCACTGTCCGCCCCTTCAGCCTTCTCCTTGTGGAGGGTGCCTCTGAGGAAAAGGCTTTTTCTAGCGAGCCAAGGACCACGCAGCCGTCCTTACCACTTTCACATGTGCCCTATTACCTACTGCAGCATGTCATTTCTTCACGGGAGGTTTGTCCCACGGGGACTAAACCCGTGAGATCCACAAAAGTACCGATCCACAAAATTACCGGGAGCGGGGGAAGACGCAGTCTGTGTAAGAAAGCGGTTTAAAAGCCCGCGTGTACCTGAATTTTTGATGCAGCCCTCAAAACGAGACCGGCGGGCCCACCCAAACTTCTGCGGTTCAGGCAAATAAAGATGTCCTGATGTACCTAACGCCAAGGCTTAGCGCCCGAGAAGATGCACCGGCTCTCGGGTCTGCTTTCTGCCTTTGCCTGGAAAACGGGGTGTTTTGGGGGGACTTTCTCTTCAGGGTTAGAATGAACATGCTCACACGGACTCTTCCTGGACCTTGTTAGCCAGTGCGTAGGTGACACGTCAGGGCACAGCCCGGGCAATCAACACTCCCAGCCTAATTTCGAAACTGCTGGATTTTTTTTTTTTCTCCCTTTTCTTTCATGATGAACGAGGGGGAACATTAAAGAGACTGACCTTTCGCTCAGGCACATGCGGCATAAAGTTTTGAAATTGTAGATTATTACAGAGCGCTACAGCTGCTCAGGAGAGTTACCGAGCGGTGGAGGAGGGGGAGGACAGGACAAGACCACTTTGGTGTGCCAGGACCCTGCAGCAGGGTCCCCTCGTGGGGAGCGTGCGGGTGGATCGGGCAGATGCCCTACCCCCCATCTCCAGGCCAAGCAGCAGGCACGTATGTACTGCAAAGGGTTGAAAAAACACCCGGGGAAAAGGAAAGGACGTGGGCTAGACCAGGGACACGGAACACAAGGATAAACTCTGCTTTTCGTAGGTTTACATGAAAAGCACAGGATCCTCTAGCTGGTTGAAATTCCCTCTGTTGGCACCGTGCCTCACGGAGAGGCAAGTTAGAGGGAGGAAGCGCTTGAGACAATTTCTGCGATTGCAGACACGGGAAAGTAATCCTATTGAATGTGTTGTATGGTACATTGCATAGGTTATGTTGAAGTCAGTCTTTAAGACAGACTTATTTCCTGACCTTTCCCCCCCCCCCCCCCTTTTGGTGGCTGGAAAAATAATGAGTGCATCTGTGTTTACATCTAAAGCTGGCACCCGTCTTCCGGAATCTCTGCTTTAATACAGATTGCATTTAACCTGCAAAAAATATGAAAACATTCCTAAGCAGTACTTTACATGAAGACAGAGGCAAATGCACGGGCTGAGCGTCAGTTGGTTCTGCTTTCCCACCTACCTAGGGAAAAGCTCTTATTACCTTTAAATTTTGGTGCACACACCACCCATCATTTTCTTCCTCTATTTAAAAGGTAACCCATATATCTGTCGTTTTAGGTTTCCAAAGACTCGTAACTTAATTCCTTCAGGCTATTCATCAGCACAGTAATTAAACTAGCAAATGGATGTAAATAAAGTGAAATTGGTTTCATGACAGATGAGCCGAAGAGGCCTCTGACATGAAACAAGCCAGGACAATAATTATTTCTGCACCGGGCTATATGAGGAACTCCATCTGGATTTATTAGGTGCTGCAAGTTATTTGCTGGGAGCAGGCAAGACAGGAGGACTCACTTTAATTTGACAGGATTTTTTTTTCTTTTTGCATCCTAAGTAGGTTACAGAAATATAAATCTGGAATTAACTTTGGCAATACTCTGAGAAGCCTCTACCCAATGTAAAAACTCGGCAGTGAAAATAGGTAGTAGGAGAAAGGCTTATTAAACAATTTCTTCCCAAATGCTAAACAGGAGGAAATCTACATTAAACCCCTGCTCTCGAGCTATCCCCTATTAAAAAAATAATCCAGATCACCGTGGCAGACAGTGTATGCTTCTCTTTTCTACAAATATGCATGCGATACAGTGGAAGCAATAGAAAGAAGGCAAATTTGGAAAGCGTGGGAATTCTGAAGAGTTTCTTTAAAAAAACCCCACCAAACCTACGATACCAGCTAAACGGTGTCTGGTAAGATCTTCCCTCTCCCTCTTCTCTGTCAAGGAAAAGTTTATACCTGCGGAGAAGAGGGGAGCAGAGAAAGGGGCTGTGAAAGGCAGGGTATGGATTCCGCAAGGCTCAACTGTAAGTGGAGCCATCAGGTCCAGCTTGGAGTGGAAGTAATATACAGAATAAATAAAAAAAGGGCTCTCACAGCAGGTGCAGATTAGTCCCTTTTCCCCTGAAAAGATTAGAAACTGACTGCTTCATGCTTAAACGTACTCTCAATTATTTAAGCGCCCCTTCGTGATTAGCAAGTAAAAGTAACGCTCCAAAGCGCTGAAGAAATGAAGCAAGGATAATATCGCTTTCCCACAGCTCACGTAGGCTTTCCAGCACATGTCCAGCTCCCTNGAAGGAGGGAGGGGGCAGGTTCAGCGTGAAAAAATTCTGCTGTCGAGGCGGTGCAGGCTGCAGCCCAACCTTGTTTCACAGGCAATTGGGATCAGTGGACAGATTTTCCCTGGAATGCTGGACCCTCAACATCCCTTCCACTGGGGCGGGGTGGGGGGAGCGGAGTCTCTCACCAAAATCTCGAACAAAAAAAAAAACCCAAACCACCCTCTTTGAATGGGCTGGAAATGAACAGAGCATGCCTGTGTTTGCATACAGCAGTTTGATCAGGGTTCCTATCTTTCTGGAATCAAATCAGAGGCGTTTTCCGCCCTTCCTCACGGAAGGGACTGTGATAACTGCAAAGCCGGGGAGAGATCCTAAAGGGACTGAAATCCCCTTATGTCTGAAGCTTTCCCTTTTAACACACACCAGACTAATTATTTAAAAGTTCTTGTAAAATTAGAAGACATAGCCCAGTCCTTTAATTAGAATACACTGTGAATAGGGATAGCATATGGAGGGGAATGTCAAGAAGAGGGTGCCAGGGGCAGATCCTAGGAAATCTGTATTCATTTCTGCCTCCTATTTGTTCAGTAATCTCTACCATCATAACTAAATCTTGGAGCACTGATGTAGTTCGAGTTGTTGTTGACTCAACGTCAAAATTCAATCACTGGGGGTTTTGCATCAGCCGGGCTACTTATTTGTCTAATAAATCCGTCATTTTGTAAGAAAAATATTTGAGCAGCCGTACTTGACCTCTTGGTATCCACAAGCCACATTTATTTCTACCAGTTTACAAATGCAAAATGGAGATGATCATCTTAATGCCTCGAGGTACTGTGTTGATTTCTGATTGGATTTTAGATGGAAATGTCTATTTTAAATACCCTGTGATTAAATTGTACATATAATAGAATTCATGCCTCTCAAATGAAATACTGATTTGCAAACTCCGATTTTATTTTAAAAGAAATATTATTTAAGCATAAATTGTTTTCTTAAATGATTTGGTACCCCCCCCCCGCTGTAAGATTTTATTATAGCTGGGCATCTTTCTTGCTGGAAAACTTATTCTCACCCTGGACCACCAGTTTCTGATTGAAAGGTGTCAGGCAAGGGTGGGATGGAAGTACACCCGTTTGAGAGCGCTGGCTAGTCCGTGACATTCCGCGCTGGGGGATTTACTGCCTCTGTTTTTATGCATAATTCTTTCGACCAGGGGGCCACGCTGCACAAGTTAATTGGAGTGGGGGAGAAATAACTTTCACGAGAGCTTTTTGAGTTGGGGTGGTGGTGTGTTAGTGGACGGGGGAATGGGAAGGAATAAGGTCACTGTCAGGAGAGGCGAGATTTGGGAGCCTTCCGTCGGGCCAGAGGCCACCTTCAGCCACAACATGAAGCCCAGGAAGCCGAGGCGCTCCCCCACGCGGGACGCCGGCCGCGGCTCCCCTGCCTGGGGAAGCCCCACGGCTGCGGGACCGCCGGCGTGGGGAGGGCCGGGCCCGCACCCTCCCCGGCGCTCCGCCGTGAGCTGCTTTTTTTGGGGGGGTTCTTTCCTTCAATACACCTCCCCCCTCCCCCCCGCCTCGTTTTTTTGACTCCCATCCCCTGAGTTTTCCCCTTGGGCGGATGCCGGGGTCTTTCCGTCTCCATGGAAATCCAAAGGGCCGCTCTCAACCCGGGCAGCGGTCATTATTCCCGCAGGAAAGTCAGCAATCGATCCGTTCCCCCAGCACCCACCGGCGCCGGGACCACGCAGGGCCACGTTTGCCGAGCGTGGAGCCCGCTGGCCCCGGGGGCGCTCGCCCGGCAGCGTCCCCTGGTAGCCACCCCCCCGTGAACTCCTTAATGAAGTGCCCGGCGCAAGGAAAGGGGGGGAAAACCTGAAATATTTCAGCATATTGAAAATATTAATGTTGGCTTGTAGGAATTAATGTAATGGGCTATAGTTATTAACAACTTATAAAGGCTTAAATCAATATAAATTAATTTAATTATGATTTCTAATTGCATTATGCATGATCAATTTGAAACACTGCATTAAAGATAATTAGAGCAGGGTGCTAGTCACTAATCACTTCCCTAATAGCTTAATGAAAAGGAATGTCATGTGTTACCTATGGGGTGGACCAATGAAATTATACAAATGCTTATTTTCCAATAGAAAATAATTGTACCTTTTGATAGATGTTTTAATCAATTTATTGTAAACACAAACCAGATTTGGATTTTTTACGTGACCTTGCTTAAATTTTATTGGTGTTGATTGAAGCGCCCATCTAACGATAACCCCAAGGAGAGCTAACTTTTATGGAAAAGTATCATGCTGTCCTGAGAAGCTAGTGCCAAGAGGTCGCAGTAGATGGAGGTCCTAGCTTAGCATAATGGGTTTAACATTTCCATGACATCATCAGGGAATCTGAAAAGGCGTCTAAGGATAATCAGAGTGGTCATTCAGAAGCAGAGTAAATATTTTATGAGGATATATAGAAGACAGGAAAGAAGGTGGTCAGAAAGGTGAATCGCTACTTCTTCATGCTCTGTGAAGGTTTTTCACTTGGTACCAGTTTTGATTGAAAAGTTGTGTATTGTTAATATAAAAAAAAGGCAGAGCATGACCCTTGGAGGGGTGAATCCCAATTTGTTTTTAGCAGCGATCTAAACGTGTTTGTATTCATTGTCGCCCTTATGGGTTACAGATTATTTCTCTCTTACTTTTCTGATGTAAATACATCCTTAGTTGATTCTTCATTCACACTGCACATTGTCACTTACTCAAGGGATCTGTTCCTACTTTAATAACAAAAGTTCATTTGTTGTTAAAATTAAAAGCAACCAACATAAATGAATACCTTGTAAATGGACAGTGTGAGGCAGATTAGTTGAAAATGCTTTCCCTGTGATTAGCTTTATTTTCGTATCTTTGCCTAATAGCCCAGGCGGTACTTGCAGCGTGCATCTTGGTTAGCCTCATTATGTAACTCACAGTTTTCAGAGACGTAGTGTGTAATTAGGGACACTGAGATTTGAGGAGAGCAGTAAAGAACAGTAGCATATAATACCCACATTTGTCACAGCAAGACCTGTTTGAAGAATTTTCCTTCTGTTAAGGCCTGATTGAGACCAAGAAGCTTTGGGACTCCTGAGGATAACACTCTCTGAATAAAAAGGAGGAGTGAAGAATAGAGCCTAGATGTCACCGAAGCAGTATAACCCTTTAAGTCTAAGTTATTAGAAACATATGTATTTTAGTACTGAACTATGAGGGTAGATGGCCCAGTGGATGGAATGATTCCAGGGATACACAGTTGCTCTTTTTTAAAAGCCTCCTGTTTAAAAGTGCACAGTAGAATAGTTATTTTTCCCCTCTATGTCCTGCAGACAGAAGGTAGAAGCAGAAATAAGCTTACTTTGCGTAACAATTTTTAAGTATTCCAGTGAAGCGGGACAAACTGCAGTATGAACCTGGTCATCCCCTCTGTTGTTCCCAGCTTGAAATGATATGGCCTCACACTGCCAAGATCCAGTGACAAGATCTGAAAGCAATTCATGGAAAGGTTTCAAAATGTGCGGTTACTCCAATCTCAGACTTGCTGTTTTCCTTTAAAAAAATTCTCCACAGAAGCCCTCAGCTCCTCAAGGAAAGTTCTGATATATTGGAACAGCAATAAATATATATGAAGTTTAACACTGTGAACTGAAATTGGGATATCAACACAGCTTAAAATATCCAGGTGACAAATGGCTTACAAATACCAGTACAGACAAACTCTTGTGGCTCCTATGTGACTTCAGTTGTGGTAACTATTCCAGCTGCTGTGACTTTCCTGCTAAGTTGGCCCATTATCCCATCCTGACCTCTGCCCTAAATGAAATGATTTCCATGACTATTGTTCAGTCTCTTGTCAGGAGTGAGGATTCCCCCAGCATGACTCTTCCGTAGCCAAAGAGCTCACAAGGAGAAAAATAGTCCACTGGATTTCATAGATTGGCTCAAGGACTGAAGCCTGTATGCAAAGTTATCTTGTGATACACCTTAGTTTTCTCTGCCGTGAATAAATATCATGCCAACCTGTGTTTTTCACTCTGCACCAGAGCTGCGGAAGTCTTATCTACAAAAAGGTGCAAGTGGGGTATTAGCTAATACAACTGCTTTTGAGAATACTGATTTTC